>CAJQZM010041870.1:0-35221 GCA_907164665.1 Colias nastes | reverse complement strand
ACGTTACTAACTCACGCACTCTAGAACTTTTTATTCAATGGACTATTACACATAGGAATATAAATTTGTTACGTAAAAATTAAAATTTTTTTATAAGAACGGAACCGCAAAGATAAGATTTTCACAATCGTAGGTATCAAATATTTCATAAATTAAAATAGAGCTTGCTTCAAATCAAACGTTTCAAATAATATAATAAGTATTTTTGTACGTACACTACTAAAAAGAATCGTAATTATTTTTCATATCATCACTAGATACTTAGTATAAAACAAAGTCGTTTTCTCAATTCCTAGGTCCCTATGTATGCTTAAATCTGTAAAACTACGCGACGGATTTTGATACGGTTTTTTTAATAGATAGATTGCTTCAAGAGGAAGGTTTTAGTACATAATTTATTAGGTTTTAGACAAAGCGGGCGAAGCCGCGGGTGCAAAGCCAGTATCTAAATTATGAAATCGTTCAGCAAGCGCTAGCGGCCATTCATTTCAATTGTTTTTTGTAGAAAAAAAACATGTGTGCGTGTACTAGTGTACACACGTAAGAAGAGAAACTTCTTTATGACCTTATTTTAAAAAAAATAATTTACTTTAAGCAACTTTACAGAAATAGGTACGTCGAATCACGCGTGGTAGGGATAAGAAAAAGATGGCGCGTAACGGAAAAATGTCACGCGTAACGAAAAAATGTTAGACTAAATTTTTTTCCAACCCCGATAAAGAAGTTTCACTTCAACAAAAAATAATTATCTTTTTATTTTATCCCACTGCAGGACACTTCTATGAGGGTCAAGCCGTTTTACTACCGTTTTACTGCAAATCAGCATATCAATTGAAATTGCAAATTCTTCACACTCTTGTCTCTATTCAAACTTCAATGAAATCGGAAGGTTAGTCAAACTCAAACATTTATTTATTCAATTAGACTTCTTCTAGAAGCACTTTTGAATCGTCATTACATATTTTTTTCATTTACCACCGATTCGGAAAGCAGTATCTATGGAGTCTCTATCCCACTGCTTTATATTATGAACGTATAAGGAAAATATACAAAGAAACATCACAAAAATCTTATGGAGAAAGTAATAATACTTTTTAATAATTTGTCAAGAGCTTGTCTGACTCATTGATAAACCTATTAGGCAGAGGTTTTGCTTTTTCCTGGAATAGGAACTTTCCTTTCACATCCAAACATACATTTTTGAAGATTTTCTACTTTAGTATATAGGATGTATCCTCAGTGTATATTTTTATATAAATAAGTATCTATTATAGGCTGTACTAATTTTAATGTAATTTCCACGGGCTGACAGAGAAAATTGTGAAGCATGATTTGTGTGACATCTCTTATCTTGGTCGAAAATGCGGCATTCAGCCTTCAGCAAGTATCTATAGTCTATACTAATATTATAAAGAGGAAAGGTTTGTAATTATGTAATTATGTATGTATGTATGGTTTTCACGCATAAACTATTGGACCGATTTCAAAAATTCTTTCACCATTAGAAAGCTGCATCTTCACTGAGCAACATAGGCTATATTGCATTTTCAAAAAAATTAGAGATCCTTACCAAAAATGCAATAATGTAACCCAAGGTGTAAAAAATTCCTTAATAAAAATTCTGTCATCGCGTGCGCTGCGGAATCTATTGAAGATAGAACAAAATAATGTTCTACGGTATTATTGTGGTATTATAGAATGGATCAATATCTACAAGAAAGTCCGCGACACCATATATGTCCATCTTCAGTACCTAGTTATGTTACTACAACAACTTTTTTACGTTTTCAAAGTAAATAGAAGTGCCGACAGTAATCAAACCATGTTATCCATACACATAATATATTAATCCTTATCCCATTCAATGATGTTTAACAAAGACTGTTTCAATACCAGAAAAATACTTTTTAAATTAAAAAAATTGGATATTCCATTCAAAAGATATAACGAATTTTTAAAAGTGTCAATTTACAGAAAATAGTAGGTACTTATACTGTTAATACAATGAGAAGGCGTAGTGCGGGACGGGGTGAGGGCTATGGTGAGGGTGATTTTCATGTGATTAAAAATTAAACCTATAGTCCGACCTATAGTAGACTTTTCACTGTCACGATATCCCTATCTATGCGGGTGAAACCGCAGGGCATTGCTAGTATTAAATAAAGTAAAAACAATTCATGCTCGTAAAAAAAATTCACTGTAAAAAGACACTATTACTTGCTTACAAATAAATATAATTTATGTGTCTAGTTGTAATAGTAGGGGAGCCCAGGATGCTAAATGTGGATTTACTCGAGCGTCACGGGAACCTATTAGAATTGGTAGATTAGACCATAGCGAGAAAAAAAGGTCCTATAATGTTTTCACTTTTAGCGGTGGGGAAGGGTTTTTTGATTTTTTTTAATTTAAAAAAGAAAAAAATTGGCTTGGAAATACTCAAGCGCGTTAGATATTGATATTTTGCATGCTCCAGGACGTCACTGAAAAAAAGTATACGTTAATCTGACGATTTAAGTGGCGATTTAATCGCTATGAAGAAAGGGTAAAAAATTAAAGTAATATTATTCGAGCGCGTCAGATTAATATATGGGGGGGTTAATTACAATATAAGAAGTCCCCATTTCGCTAATCTGACGATTCGAGCTCAACCTTAGGGAATTATGGATTATTCAAATTTTCCAGCGGGGCCCCTGAGCGCACCCACCAACCATAACTGCTCATATTGACTAGAGGTACTAATGAATAGCTAAGGTACCGTCCCTTATAGTAATCTGACGCGCTCGAGTAAATCCAAAAATCCCCTCTTGGGCTCCCCTACTATAATGTTAGAATCGTAATTTTTATCCCATTTTTTCCGACAACAGCATGATACACAAACAGATTAAAAATTACTAATTATTTTATCCTTTCGAGCTTTTTCGATATCAAGCTCTGATACGAATGGACACCAACTTCTATTGTACAATAAATCTGTATCGTAAATTCTACATATTTAACATTCGCGTTAAACAAAAAAAGACACTATTTCACACTCATTCAATTCTGTCGAGGTGTGGAAATAATTATATTATACTAGTACTAATGACAGTTATTTAGAGTTAAGAGTAACGAATGCTCGTACATATAAAATGAACTCGTTTTATTTTATTTAATAAGTACTATTATTTAACCATTAACACAGTTTACACTTGGGAAAGTGCATACATATCGTTGTTGAAATTATTTTTTAAACTAGCGCAAAGCACGCGACCCTCGACCGTCTGAAAAGAGAATTTCATGCGGGCAATACTGAATCGACAAATTCGTCGATTGATACAGGTCAACTGTGCCATATTATTTATTTCACCATATTTCGTATTCCTGTTCTAATCCTATTTTTTTTATTTATTTATAAACATTATATTATAGACACTCACAGGACTGCAGGAAACGTAAACTAAATAATTTTATATTTATTAAAATAAATAATCTTAAATGCCATCAAATCTAGTTATTTTTTAAGCTATTGCATAGCTTTTGATTTGATTCACAAGAGTAGGAGATAGACACTGTTATGGCACAAGGAACAGAAATAGAATTGAAATGCCATTTTTCCGATTAGCTAAAGTTAAAAATTCATTTATGGGTCAAGGTATACGCTTTTACAATAGAATTCCTCATAATATTAAAGAGTTTAGTAGTTCTAAATTTAAAACTTATATAAAAAATGTACTAGTTCAGAGAGCGTACTACAGTATTCAGGAATATATGGACGATAAAAACCCATGGAGGGTTGTCGCGTAAAAACCACAGGACAGTTCTTTGGCATGTTATTATAATATATGATGTTACTTAATATGTATTTTGTAAAATTGTAAAACTGACATGATTTAAAAGAGCAACTATGGAGTTTCTTGCCGGTTCTTCTCCGTAGATACTGCTTTCCGAATCGGTGGTAAATTTTAAAATATGTAATGACGTTTCAAAAGTGCTTCTATAAGAAGTCTAATTGAATAAATAAATGTTTGAGTTTGAGTTTGCATCTCAGACTTTGAGCGCGGCGACCGAATGTAAAAATTCCGTAACGAAAATACCTAACACCACCTACTCCAACCGGCAGCGATGCGATGCTATGCAATAGCTTTACCGCGGCAGTCCTCGAGTGCCACACGTATTTTTTTTTTATTCATAGACGTCTCTCATATACATAATATTATATGATAAATGGAACGAGCTCGTCTATATTATCTGTTTACACTTTACACAATTCGACCGCCACTAAGCACATTTCAATGTAGTTATTAGTGTCCCGACGCACCCACACATTCCTGTCAATCTACCGTTACCGGATTTGCATACAGATTACTTTCAATAGCCATTAAAAAATCACTGACCACGTCCAGCCCATTATCTATAATGTGTAAACTAGAATCAATCATATTATTTTCATTTTCAATCTAACTGGTATGAAGCCGTTCTTTTTTTGGCGCCAAATATAGATGTCAAAATCAAATTATCTGACAGCTGTCATTATGGCGGTTCTACTTCTAAAAAAGGGAGTCAGTGTTACCATTTCTTTTGAGACTGCGCTATCAGCTACGCCTTTGTCTTGTCCAATAACTTAATTGTGTGATATTTTTGGTTGTTTACTTTAATAAAAGTTTGTTACTCGGTACCACATTCGGCAAACGTAACAAACCGAATTTTAAGGAAATTTGACAAACAATGCACAATTTCAAAAAATGTAGAAACATGAATCAAACTAAACCATTGCCCAATAATATTATTTATTTTTCGGCTCTTGTACTTAGTTTTACTTATAATTTATGAGAGTAATAATGTACACAAATGACTACTTCGTAAAGCCATGTTACAGTAGGTCAACAACATGACTAATACAGCGTGTTTGACGACCGCCCAAATTGAAAGCTTTGGTAGAAAATAATATAGCAACTTGCCGTAGGCATAAGGCAAGTATGGTGGTTAGGTAAATGGTTTAGACCAGCTCTGAGGATTTCCGGATTAATAACAAAAATATGGTCTTCATTGTTATTGTAATTGGTGTATTTAGAAGGAAAAGCTTTTAAGTTCTATACAGGGTGTCCCACCGTTGGTATACTAAGCTCAAAGGAGGTTATAGTTTTGCATACGCTACGTAAAAATACTTAAAAAATTCCAGACGCATTATTTTTCAAATAGATGAATTCTTAAAACTCTTTGTGTACAACCCTAACCAGCAAACCGCCCAACTTTGATACCAGCACGTGAGCTATCGTTTAAGATTATGTTTTCATAGACAAAATGCTCCCATTAGCGAAGCGTTATATGCCGGATGCGCGAAAAATTTAGCAAAAAGTTTTTGGGGTAATTTTTTTGTATTTGTATTTTTTACGTAATCAGTGTATGCAAGACTACAAGTCCCTTCGCGCTTAGTATACCAATAGTGGGACACCCTGTATATTTATTTTAGTTGAATCTTTGATGAGTTATTAAAGTTAATAATATGGGCAAATATGTGGAAATAATAGTCTGTCCATTTAACACATAATAATTCATTGTATACGCAAGTAGGTTTTTACGAACATAATTATATTATGATGACTGTCATGTTGAGTTTAAGTGCAGTTATAATAAATTCTAATTAAATCAAATTATTGCATGATTATGATTTATGAATAATTAATTACCAAGGTGTCGTGATATTTATCTTACTCAAACTCAAACTCAAACTCAAACATTCATTTATTCAATTAGACTACTATTTAGTAGCACTTTCGAATCGTCATTACATGAGTATGTTTAACATTTACCACCGATTCGGAAAGCAGTATCTATGGAGAAGAATCGGCAAGAATTAGAATCCATAGTTGCTCTTTTAAATTATGTCAATATTACATAATATGTAACTTATAAGTATCTAACTACATATCATAATATGCCAAAGAACTGTCCTGTGGTTTTTACGCGATAACCCTCCATGGGTCTTTATCGTCCATATATTCCTGAATACTGTAGTACGCTCTCTGAACTAGTACATTTTTTATATAAGTTTTAAATTTAGAACTACTAAACTCTTTAATATTGTGAGGAATTCTATTATATAAGCGTATACCTTGACCCATAAATGAATTTTTAACTTTAGCTAATCGGAAAAATGGCATTTCAATTCTATTCCTGTTCCTTGTGCCATAATCGTGTCTATCTCCTACTCTTGTGTGTAAGTCGGAGCTTTTGTGTACATGCAAAATATTATTAAATATATACTGTGATGGTACAGTAAGGATACCAGTATTCTTAAAATGATCTCTTAGTGAGTCCCGAGCACGTAAATTATATATAGAGCGAATGGCTCTTTTATTTCTTTAATGTACTGTTTCATGCTCCTTATAAATTTAATTTATTTAGAGCTTTCTATTCCGGGAAATAGAAAATACTATAAGTTATGGTTTTAGATACTGGAAAATAGGGAGTGGGTCTAACTTGCATGTTCTAATAAATATAGAAAACTTGTATTTAAATCTATTGATAATTTAGTTCTGTCTGCACCTAGAATTAAAATTAATGGAATTAAACGGATCTAGAATTAATGGCAAATCTAGACTTATATTATTGTTTCGTTGTTTTTTGAACGAGCTTTTAGCAAACTAGTTTTCAAATTCTTTCAAAGCTGTTTTTCTTTCTTTTCAAAAATAATGAAATTTTTGAGTAGCATCTTCGTAGCATTACAAAATTCCATCCATATATAGTTAGTAAAACATAAAACATTCACAGTTCACACATTTATACAAATGTAAAAGCTTGTTTAAGCATGGTTTAAATATAGTGTAGATACGAGTACTTGTAATAAAATTGTTTGTTAGAGAATAGCATGTGTGTAAAAATATTACTTACACCATTAGAACCACAAAGCGCTGATTTTACGATATTCCAGTATTGACATTGCTAATCGAAGTGTGAGAGATAACTCTACCCTCAGAATTTCACCCTTTATCGATTATTTTTACCTCAATCATATATTGTGTACTCATTCATACCACTATATTGAAAATCAAAAGTAAAGATTGGTATAATTATCTTAGGAAAAGATAGACTTTAACAACTTTCAAGAAAACAAAACTTAATGTGAGTAAGATGAAAATGTTGGTATGGTCGTCAATCAACGTGAATCGTATGTTAGCGAAAAGCTAGTGCAACGTACATAGTATACATAGACTAACTAGATATCATTAACTTCACCGATAAACTACTTAACATATTTTGATGCATTTAGCATGAAGATTGAGACATTACACCGTCAGCAACTTAATCTCTTAGCGACACTAAATTTACCGTTTTCAAACCCTATTTAAATTGATTACTATACATAATCAATTCCTTTAACTGTTCTATGTCCCAATAAATACATTAAAACAATTTACATGTTATTTCCTTTAGCACCTCTGTGCTACGTGTTTCAAAGTAAATGTATGAATGTGAACTAATAGCAAGATGTAATATATCTAGGTTGGAACTTGGAAGTTGCGCGGCGGGAGGCGCTGGACGCTCTATGTATTAAGTGGTTATGAGTTATGTGTGCAGAATGTTGTAGTTATTTTAGAAAAGTCGACTTTTAAACTATAAGCAGGTCCACCAAAAAAAAATATTTGTATACTTACTTATATTTTTTATTATTCCTACTAAAATTATAAATGCGAAAGTTTGTGATGATGGATATGTATGTGTATGTTTGTTACTCTTTCACGCAAATACTACTGAACCGATTACTATGAAATTTAGCACACATAATATAGAGGGTAACTTGGATTACTTAACACAAAGGATAGGTTTTTTGACGTGCCCTTTCCATAGGAACACATTCATGAGATTTATGAATTTGCAATAAACTTATTTATGGCGACAAACATAATATCTTTCCATTCCAATGGATTATGTAATTCCAATCTATATAAAAATAATTCTTGTCTTTACCAGGCTTCTAAAACTACATCTACGCATGACTTGAAAACTAGATTGTTTAAAACGTAGACGTATGTGAATTTAGTCAAAACAAATAACATCAGTTCTAATTACCTACAACATCGATTACCGCTCAGACACCTGCCGTGAACCTAAACGGATTATCCATTGCACTCGGCTATTCTTCTGCTTTGCTTGTCTTCGATTTTCTTGATACTTATTTCTATTTCATGATTCTACTAGATAAAACCTATTTTGTATTCGTATTTTTGCATTGTAGAGTCATTTTCTTCGTTGTTTCATTCTTTAGTAAATTTCTGTGCAAATAAGAAAAGATAGTATAAGAAAGTAAAGTTCTGTGAGAAAGAAAAGTTATTTATTATAATTATTATCAACCTTTATAAATAAAATAATATGTATAAGTAGGTACTTAAACTAATAAATCCTACACCTTCTGTTGCTAATAGCTTTTTAGATCTACAACTTAACTGAGGTACTTTACTTAAAATTCAGTCGGCTGGTGTCTACCAGATATTTGAATATATTTTTAAATTTTTAATACTATAAGTAAAATAAAAAATTTAAACCTAGATAATATTATGGTGATCTTTGTTTCGTCGAGCTATCTTTTTGTAATCATTGCAGGAATTTAAAGCAATTTCCGCTCAAACTTCCAAAATATTGCGAAAACACAAACATAAGTGCATCTTCACTACATAGTATAAAACAAAGTCGCTTTCTCTGTCCCTATGTCCCTTTGTACGCTTAAATCTTTGAAACTACGCAACGGATTTTGATGCGGTTTTTTTAAATAGATAGAGTGATTCAAGAGGAAGGTTTATATGTATAATAACATCCATTAAATAGTGGAGAAGTACTGTTATTTTTGAGGTTTCTAATGTGATGTCGTAAATAATTACATTTTTTCCGCTTACATTGCAAACGCAGGCTGAACCCTACGAGTTTTATCAAAATAATGTACTAAGTATTGTACACATTGAAAAGGTCTACAGAAAAGTCCGTGATGGTATATGTCTATCTCTTTTGGATAACCCACAATAACTTTTTTTGTTATTTACTTTTTACGACAAATAATGGCTAATTTTCGAAGCGATTTTAACCAATACAGCATTAATCCTTAACCAATTAAATACCTTGAATACATTGTTCATTTAATATAGATCTATATGGCCCTTTACACCGTATGATTTAAGTGAATATTTTCGAAGACATTACAGATTTAAAAATTGCGGGACGTAGCGTTTGCGGCGGTACCGGCCGGCCGCCATTGCACCCGTGCGAAGCCGGGGCGGGTCGCTAGTAGCGCAATAAAAGGGGTTCATTATATTATAAGTTAATTTGAACGGCTTCTAGCTAATGAAGTAATTAACTAAAATGAGTTAGCAGTGAAAGTTAATGTACCGTCTCGCCTAACACTTATGATTTTGAATTTAAGCCGTCAATGGCTCTTTATTTTAATACTAGCGGTCCGCCCCGGCTTCGCCCATTTCGCAATAAAAGGTAGCCTATGTTCTTTCTCAGGGTCTAAAGATTGTCTGTGCCAAATTTCATCAAAATCGGTCCAGTAGTTTATGCGTGAAAACCATACATACATACATACATACTTACACACATAATTACAAACCTTTCCTCTTTATAATATTAGTAGGTATAGATCTGGGTGATCGGACACATACTATTGGGCGTCGTCGCCGTGTCGCGGCCGCTTTACACGGTCGCAACTTGCCTCCTTGATGATGGGCGCCGGATGATGGAACGGGGACATAATCCATCATCCGGTGCGGAGAGGCGGCGTGAGAAGTGTTCCGTTCACGCCGCCCCCCAGGAAGGTAGAGCTGGCGGCCTCCCGCCACAGCTTTAAGTCGTGTTGGGCCTAGAGATAGGTTGCCGCTGACGGGTCTACGGATGCGTTCCAACGAATACCCGCGGCTCCGTCAATACAGCGGCACGGCGGAACACAGTGGAGTTTAGTCGGTAGGTCCCTGCACTCTGCAGGGTGAGTCCGACATAACCTAGGGCCCTTTCCCCGAGCGCTCTGGGTATGCCTAAATGCATTCTCCACTATAAAAATAAAAATCGGACACATAAGATATAAACGAACATGAAAAACGAACTTACACAGATTATCTTTTAATATATATAAATCTCGTGTCACAATGTTTGTCCTCAATGGACTCCTAAACCACTTAACCGATTATAATAAAATTCGCACACCATGTGCAGTTCGATCCAACTTGAGAGATAGGATAGGTTTTATCCCGGAAATCCCACGGGAAAGGGAACTATGCGGGGTTTTCTCTGAAAACGCGGGCGAAGCCGCGGGCGGAAAGCTAGTATAGATATATATTACTTACAACAGTCACAGTATAAACAATATAATAAAAGATTTTTAGTAAGATTTAGTCGAAGCTTCCTAATTCCTATTACATAAAATTAAAAAGCTACTATTTCAACTTAAATTAAATAATTACCTACACTTACGTGTAACTATAGGAGGTGTAACATACGAAATTCGTCTACCTTTTGAACTTACAAATAAAGTATTTATTCGTTCCCAAAGAACCATGAATCTCTTATTTATCAGCAGGATTAAAATTCATAGATGCTAAAGCACTAAACAGATAGTTCAGTAATCAGTGTTTATCATTAGCCTAGAAATTAGTTTGACCGCTGATCCCTGTGTACTAACAGGTAAGTGGGTACAACAGACAAACACATAAATACGATTACGTTCCACTTGCTTGAGATTTATCATTGAACAAGACGTAATTTGAAAATAAAGGCATCTTCTACTTCTATATATATTTTTAGTTATATCACTTCATTTTTGTCATTGATAACTAACTACATACTACCTAGTATACATTAACAGCTATGCTCGTTTTTTTGTTTTTGTCGGTAAATACGTAAAATAATAAAAATTTATCCGAACAGCCTTCAGTAAAAATATACCTACCTATACATTATGAGTATCTAATAATTTATCTATACACATGTGATGAATGAATGATAGGATACGTATCCTCATGAAGCACTTTCTGACATTCAACTCTACCACTCTACTCTTGTTTGATAACAACAGTTACGTATAATATGTATTTGTATTACAGGCAATTATATTATATTTTACACTAGTTAATCGCCCGCGGCTTCGCCCGCTTTGTCTAAAACCTAATAAATTATACATACCTTCCTCTTGAATCACTCTGTCTATTAAAAAAAACCGCATCAAAATCCGTTGCGTAGTTTTTAAGATTTAAGCATACAAAGGGACATAGGGACAGAGAAAGCGACTTTGTTTTATACTATGTAGTGATGTTTATGAAGGTATGAGACTCAAAACAACAATCTTTCGATCTCACCAGATAACCAAATGTATGCCGGATTTTAATGACAAATCCAATTAATTCTGAATGCAGTATAATTCAATTTAAAATCTAAATTAAGATAATTTTTAGCGTAACGCGTCAAATCGCGATGTAATAGCATCTCACTTTCATACGTTTTGGCGAAACGAAATGTAATCGGTGAAATTATTACTTTCTTTACAATTTTAGTAATTTTAATAATTTTAAGCAAAAATTAAATTTTGGTCTTTTATTTTGTTAAATATTATTTTTATTATATGAATATGAATATGGCGGAAACAAAAAATGTATTATGCAATCTAAATAGTCCAGATTTCGAAGTAAGAAAAGCGTGACACAAAATATATTTTTTTTAGATAAATCATAGTTTTTTGATTATTTACTCTAACCATCAAAGATCATAGCATAATTTACGCGGATTCAGTCGGGGATTGATTAGAACCAATACCTTTGACTGATACCTACCTAATGTAAATATGTATACCTATGCTTATATAAGTATACCTACCTATACATATTTAAGACGAAAAAATATTCAAATTTTCCCATTTATTACATCAGTATGAATTAAACCTGCTTACTCAAACCTTTGTTCAAAAACTCTACTCGGATTTCTGAACTAGATGCCCAACGAAATTGTAATGGACTGATCTGTAAGCAGGAAGATGTTAATAGCCCACAGTTTATGAACCAAATACCAGCCAGTGATTAGTGTAACCAATCAACTTTGGTATGTGAACTTGAACTGTATAACTTTGTTGTGTATATTTTGAGTGAAGCCTATTTATATACTTAATACTAGCTTTCCGCCCGCGGCTTCGCCCGCGTTTTCAAAGAAAAACCCGCATAGTTTCCGTTCAATGTATTGGTACTCTATAAATGATTTTTAAGTTTAATCGGTGGTAAATTTAAAAATGTAATGACGATTCAAAAGTGCTTCTGGAAGAAGTCTAATTGAATAAATAAATGTTTTTAATTTGAGCTATTGCATAGCTTCTATCGCGGGCCTTAAGCGCGGGGACCGAATCGAGAAATTCCGTAACGAAAAAACCTCACGCTCCCCACTCCGACGGGCTCGGAGGTGTGGCTTGAAGGCATGCTATGCAACTTTACCGCGGCAGTCCCCGAGTGCCACACGTCTTTTTATTTTTTATTTTATTTTATTTGATATATTATATTTGACTTTATTTGTAATAGATATTGCTTAATAATGACTCACTACCACGTCATGGTAAATATGAAACTAAAGCGAACTTTTGCATCAAACTATTTATTTATTAAGCTATTGCATAGCTTCTATCGCGGGCCTTGAGCGCGGGGACCGAATCCAGAAATTCCGTAACGAAAAACCTCACGCTCCTCACTCCGACGGGCGCGGAGGTGTGGCTTGAAGGCACGCTATGCAATAGCTTTACCGCGGCAGTCCCCGAGTGCCACACGTCTTTTTGTGTATTTTTATTTATTATTTTACATGTACAAAACAGAAATAAGCTATACTATAATTAGATACAATCAAAACATATGTACTAAAAGGCCGTACTTTTTTTTACCGTTTTTATTTGTTATGTGAGAAATTGCATACCTACCTATAATTAAATATTATATACCTTATGTTATATAGAGTAACATACGATAATAAAAATCGCGATTTCCCACCATACATTCTATAATTAAACGCATGTAATTTGCAGCTTACATAACCATTTTCCTTGTAAACTTTTTATCCAATCTTAGAAATTTCTCGTGTAAAATATATGTTAGGGTGCATCTATAATAACACCATATGTCTAAGTTCTCAAGAAATAAAAATGAGGGGGAAAGCTATTTACAATTCAAAACTATGTAGCAAATTTGCCGCGGGCATCAACTCTTTACAATGATTGATTATAAATATTCATTTGCGTTTAAATAGTGGTAAACACAAGTAAAAAATGATCATAGTCTGTGTTTACAAAAATAGCTATAATTGGCTATAACTATAGTAAAAATGAAGCTATACAACTGTTGGAGCGGAATTCAAAATCTTTTTTAATTATGTTGCGATGTTTTACTAGACCCCATAACTTAGATTCAACTAAAACTGATTTTATTGTTAGGTATATATTATGTATACTAGTACTAGTAGTAGTATAAACGAGAAATATTGTTTTTGATGGATTAATGAATGACTTGTTCGATCTGGATGAAATTTAGTAAATTTTATACAACACGTTTTTGCTAAACAAATAACATCAGGATATATTATTTTCATATATTCAGGTATTTTTATCTGAATACGTCTTATGATAAAACCTCACACCTCGTGCCATTGTTTTAATTAAACGTATTTTCATGATTATTCCTAATTTTTTGACTTTAGAAAAAGATACTTGATTTAGGTTTAGGTATTTGAACCTACGGATTTTTTGTTAGGTTTAAATGGAGGATAGCATGTTTTCCTTTTCTTTTTCCAAGTCCTCCCAATAAATCAGCATACCTATATTTATTTCAAAACCAAATTAAACATATAGCATAATAACATACAAAATATAACACGGACGCAAATTATGCTCCTAATTAATGACGTCTAAAATATGAAGATTCAATAAAGACCTAACACATTTCTAATGATGTTCCCATAACCAAAACCCGGGGGGTTTCCTAATATTCTTATATTTTAAGTTGATAACGATACAACGATACCTAACCCTTAATCGACCGATAATTAAAAAATGAGTGTTTTCTATGAAACCACAAAAATAAATTAATAATGATAGTTTACCAAATCCATTTGCAATTAACTGATGGCATGATGATCAAAATCATTTACTATATATTGATGTGGTTATTGATAAGTTTTCATAACACAAAGTGATTTGACAACGACAACATGGCTAGAGCAATTTTGGTAAGATTCTTTCATAATTATTAACTTTCATAATATAAATTTATAGCGCAGAATCTCCTGCATTTCATGAACTACTTTAATTAAAATGTGACCACTTCGTAAGTGCGATATTAGAATTACTTTGTTAGTGAACAAATTTTTTCTTTACTCTTCTGTTTTCCACCTTACAGATAGCAGTATCTTCGGCATTGCTTATAGCAGCAGCTACACCCGCACCTGTTATCGATGGACAAGGCAAGGACATTGTATCCGGAGTATTCATCCCAGCTGATACGTTTAAGAACCTCCAAAACTCACAGAAAGGTGTCAAGTCTAATGGGCAAGGTCCAGCCTTATTAGAACAGCGAAGCACCGACACTGGACCCACCCCAGCGGGGCAAGATAACGGAAACAACAACCCAAACCAGGGTCAAAACACTGCACAGCAAAATGTCATTGTGAACCAGCAGCCAAACCAACAGAATGGACAAAACCAACAGGGCCAAAATCAGGGTAACCAACCTCAGCAACAAGCATTTATCAACCAACCGAGCCAACAAACTTACGTAAGTCAGCCGTCTCAACAATCTTCTTACGGAAACCAACCTAACCAGCAACAACAAGTCTACGTAAGCCAGCAAAATCAACAACCTTCATACGTAAGCCAGCAAAATCAACAACCTTCATATGTTAATCAACAAAATCAACAACCCATATACGTTAGTCAGCCGAACCAACAACCCATTCAGTATGTAAGCCAGTCTGGACAGCCAATCTTAGTCAATCGTCCAGCTCAACAACAAACATTCATTGTATCTCAACCGAACCAACCGCAACAAATCTTAATTCAACGGCCGTCGTCTCAGCCAACCATGATCCTAACAACTCAGCCCAATGGCCAGCAAGTGCTTATCCAACAACAACCGAATCAAGTGCTGGTGCAACAACCATCTCAACCCAACCAACAGACTGTTCTAGTGGCACAACAACCAAACCAGCAGACAGTGTTGGTCCCTCAACAGTCAGGTCAACAACAGATCGTAGTTGGACAACAGCCAAACCGTCCTGAAATCATTCAGGGCCAACAATCACAACCGCAAACGGTTTATATGCAACAAGTTCAACCCAATGGTCAGACAATTCTTGTTCAGCAGCCTTCTCAGCAGATACAGCCAAATCAACAAACAATCCTTGTGCCACAACAGTCAAACCAACCACAGCAAAATGGACGAACGATTCTGATCGCACAACCGTCACAGCAGGGTAATCAAGGAAGTGTTTACCTAATGCCTCAAAATCAACCCAATCAGAGCAGTAATCAAATTTTAGTCCCTGTTCAACAAGGATCCAGTCCTGTATA
Organism: Colias nastes; assembly: GCA_907164665.1. Classification (NCBI taxonomy): domain Eukaryota; kingdom Metazoa; phylum Arthropoda; class Insecta; order Lepidoptera; family Pieridae; genus Colias; species Colias nastes. The sequence goes on along the minus strand of CAJQZM010041870.1, from coordinate 19,671 downwards.
CACAATAAATACTGGGAAGTAAAACAATTTAAAATACATGATCATCATGCATTATAATGGTACTAAAATAAATTACTGTTAATCAATATTTCTTAAATTTTTTCACCCCTAACAATCCCTCTTGTAATAATGTAATGAATAAACAAGTACATTCAATAAATCATCGCTGTCTTTAGGACAATCTTAGGACCTTTACTTTGTTTGCTTTTAAAACTTTTAGGTGGTAAACACGTGGTAAAAGTTCGCAGAAAGATCTCGAGACAAAAATATTTTTTCTTGGTTATGGCAATACTTCTTTATCTAAAAGCCTTGTACCTTAACATCATTAAATTGTATTTATAAATATATATTTTGACTGTTCTGTGACATTTGAATTTTGACATTCACCAAAGCTGAACAAAAATAAAATGGCGGAAGCGGTATTTGCCTGAGTTGTCATATCAATCAATATTTTGAATCATTGTTTTTAATGTTTATTGACACAAATAAGGGGTAGAAATGTCTTCAACGGAGCCCTCACAGAACAAAACATGGGAACTTTCCCTCTACGAACTGCACCGAACGCCGCAGGAAGTTATCACGGACGCAACAGAGATCGCAGTATCCCCACGAAGTTTGCATAGCGAATTGATGTGTCCAATTTGTTTGGATATGCTGAAAAAGACGATGACCACAAAAGAATGTCTTCACAGGTTTTGCTCTGATTGTATTATAACCGCCCTGCGGTCTGGCAATAAAGAATGTCCGACTTGTCGAAAGAAATTAGTATCGAAGCGTTCCCTTAGACCAGATCCAAACTTCGATTTGCTCATATCTAAAATTTATCCTAGCAGAGATGAATATGAGGCACACCAGGAGCGTGTGCTTGCGAAAATAAATATGTCACATTCTCAAGCGTCCTTGGTCAATTCTATTACTGAGGGCATAAAATTGCAATCGCAGAATAGGCCTCAAAGGTCACGAAAGAATCAAGAGGAGAATAGTAACAATAATAGCAATGCATCAAACACAAATGGCAATACTGATGCTGCTCAAAATGGTAGTAGCACATCAAACAACAGAGAGGGCTCAGCGTCTACTGGGAACCCGACTCCTCCTGGGCAGTCGACTTCAAACCCCGCGTCTGTAAGAAGCACACCATCACCTGTGCCATCCAATATCAGTTCTGTGTCAAAAAACACAAGCACAACTAAGCAGGCAAAATCAATTTTGACTTCGGAACGAAGCGAGGAAAGTGAATCGAGTGATGGCAGGTTTGTAACTATTTCCACTTGCTTGTATTTTTTTGCTATATTTGCCCTATAGTTAGAAAGTTAGATATTAACTGGTAGTAGTTAATTATTTTAGTCAATAACACTGTAAAAGCAATTAAATTCTAATTAAAGTCCAGTTAGATGTAGTAATTTTTTTACCTTCAGTTCACAGAGACTATGTTAAAAACTGGTTAGTTGTTTAATAAATAAAATCAAAATTAAGAGGTGTATTTTTTAATTTCCATAACTTTATATTATTGTAGAACTGAAGGCGAGAACTCAATGGATACAGAAGGCGAAGGGGAGGTGCTGAATCCCAATGAAATAGAGTTGGTGTTCAAGCCGCACCCCACTGAGATGACAGGGGATAACCAGCTCATGAGGGCCCTGAGGGACAGCTCAGTGCGATACTTGAAGACTACCGCTAATGCCTCTGGTGAGTACATAGTGATTGCTTGAATTTACATGTTGGTTATTGAAAAAATTATACAGTAGAAATAATATGTTATGTTATCAAAGTTACTAGTTGTATTAAATAAGAGATCAAACATTATCATATTTTATATATTTTATCGGCTTTTATAAGGAAATACAGTAATTAAAAAACTTGTTAAATGCACAATGGAGTCATAATAATTATGATTCAGATAAGAGATCAAACTAACTTATTCACTAAATATCCTATTGTTTACTATCTTTAAAAGGACAACAATTACTAAGGCCAACACCTACAATATGATGATGTGAATGTACACAAGCAAAAGTTTATAATCCATATATATAAAAATGAAACCCGTTTCGTGTTGTCACAGCATCACGTGTGAACGGCAGAACCGATTTCGATAATTCTTTTTTTATTATATTCCTTGAAGTACGAGGATGGTACTTATGTAGAGAAAACGTAAATATGTACCACGGGCGAAGCTGGGGCGAACCGCTAGTTCCTACTATATTATAAAGACACTTTGAACACCACCAGTGACTCTAGCTGTTATGCTGTGCAGTTAAAACCACAGGCAAAAACTAGTATTTTGATAACTTATGTGTTATTCTTATACATAAGCTACACCACTGCCAAGTATCCTTAAAATCTGTTTACATAAAACATCCATACATTAAAAACTTAATATACTAGCTTTTCGTCCGCGGCTTCGCCTCCTTTGACTATAACCTAATAAATTATAATATTGTACTGATACCTTCCTCTTGAATCACTATCTATTATAAACCCCATCAAAATCTGTTGCAAAATATTAAAAATCTAAGCATATAGACACACAGATGGCGTAAAGCAACTTTGTTTTATACTATGAAGTGAAGTAGGATTCTAACATTCATATATTTTTACAGTGGATCATCTCAGTAAGTACCTAGCCATGCGTCTGACTCTGGACCTGGACGCAGAGCTGCCGGAAGCTTACCGGCTGCTCAACTTCTGCATCTACGTGGCTCCGTCACCTGGACAGTTTGTGCCGCTCGCTGGCTCGCAGACGTTGAGACAGATCAATGATAAATATTGGAAGGTATATAATGTAATGTATTTTATTTGTGCAAACTAAAGATTATGTTTGTTTATTTATTCGAGATATTATTAAATTGTAAAGTAGATTTTTGTAACTTTCTCAAATGTTGAAGAATTATTAGTTTCTATTGAGATGGATTGTCACCATAACAAATTTTAATAAATGTTTATATGCAACACTTATTAAAAAGCCTCATTATTCCATTATTTCCACAGTACATTAAAACATTACTTTTTGCTAAAGAAACAAAAATTAGTATCCTTGATTCTACATAGTTTCTGAACCAAACAGTTTTGCAACACCACCAACTTATTTTTAATTAATAAGTTCTTTATTGCACACACAAAAGGAATAGAGATACAGCACAGGATACAGAGAGAAAATAAAATAATACATACAAACGGCCTTATCGCTACGTAGCGATCTAACTTCAACATAGAAATCAACTCAAATTTATTAGACTGATTAATATTTGAAAAGAAAATGGCTATTTTTTATATTAAACTAATTATTAACTTACAGGTAAACAAGCCCCTGGAAATGTATTACTCCTGGAAGAAAACCTAGGAGTAACTTGTTAGTTGCAAGTTGCAGCTAAAGTGATACAATAGTTAAGAATATAGAATATATCATAAGTTTAATGCGAGACATGGACTCTATGTGATAATGTATATCATAGGAATAAGTGTAATTAATGGAATTTTTATTTTATGAATTCAATTTAATGTTATTTTTATTTTATGAATAAATTTATGCTGATATAACGTATTATCTCAATACAATAATGTAAATTTGTATTATCTCATTTTAAGTTTTTAATTGTCAAACAATTCAATGTCAATAGTCTGTATGTAAATAATAAAATTCATTTTTTTTTTAATATGATTTATAATAATAATTATTGTAAGCTGTATTAATGTTTCATTGAACATACTTTTACTCTAATGTAATAATTTTATTAATTATAATTAATGTACATTAATGTGCAATTAAATGGAATTCAATTTTTTTTTGTTTGTTTTTTTATCATTCAGTATTTCAAAGAAGCATACTCCTACACTAAAGAAGATATTATATCAAAATATCCAGGCAATTTGATATGATATAAATTCTAAATATTTTTTTTAAATGGGCTCATTAAAACAAAAACAAATATACCAATAATTTATTCCTTGCATTTATTGGACGTTTGTACTTTTATAAACAGATAAAAACATTGTCAAATGTATAAATATAGGTATTTGTGACTCTGCACGTATCACGAAACAATAAATATCTTAATACTACAAACCCAGTAACATTTATTAAAATGTTTTAACTTTCAAGCTTTACTGAAAAATTGAAGCGTTATATTAGGCGCGTGGCGCGAAATTCAAATGTGCTCCAGGTACAAAATATGGTTTAATTAATGTTTAGGAGGTATAAAACGATGTCTAAATGCATTATATTCCCTTCTAAGTGCTTTGGTTGATTCAAGTTTAATAGTTTTCAGTGCTTCCACTATTTCTTCTTTGTTTTCCGCATCGCGCGCACTGGCCAACCTTTCTATGGTAGCAAAATCTAACTCTTCTATGTTTTCAGATTCCTCCAATAATCGTTCTACATCACGTAGGTAACTGCGAAAAGATGCACTCTCAGCGTCTTCGGAATAATTTAAAAGTCTTTCATTATGTTCCCATAAATCCAAAGCTCGTCGCCCGTGCTTCATTTTACATGTGATCATGAAGTTTCTAAACAACCTTCTCCCTTTCTCATCATTTAACACATTCTCAATGTTATCCGTGAACCGATCTAGGTCCGAATTTGTTATTCCTTCGAGATCATCACAGCCGCAGACGGCAAAACATTTATCCATTTTATTATCATTTGTTCACCGTGAAATATCGATTTTATTCACAATATGACTCATATTTCAATAACTTCATTCATATTTATTCACTTGAAATAATATACCATATTTTGTTTTACATACACTTTACCTTGTATATTTTAAGTACACTTTTTTCACAATTCAAATCTCGAGACGGTCAACTCAGACCACTGATCATAGACTATATACTTATTACAGAGACACTGATCGAATTTTATTGGTCTGAGATTCAAATATACAATTGAGGTTAACTCAGGTTCAACCAAAATAGTTAAGTATGTGTAGTCATGATACCTAAAGTTCACGGTGACAAAATCACAATCTTCCGATAATATTTCTGCGTTGTGATCGCAATTCACATAGACTTATTAAAAGCACTGTTATTCACTCACATTTCATTTCTCTTTATCCATAAAAGCAAAACGCGCATGCGCAGTTTACTTATGGAATTATTTAATTACGGGCTACCTGTACAATTAAAAGATAGTTTACAAATCTTTGTGCCTATGTTAAATGTTACATTTTGAGGCATTACATCACGCCAGGTGAAAAAAACAGTCGTGACCTCGATAAATGTATCATTCATGGGAACTATAAAACAATAGAACTTGGAACAGTAAAAAGGTAGGTACTTTGTTAATCTGATAAATATTATTGTGCATTGGGCACACGACTATATACTTGGACCATTCTTATATTATTACATAGGTATGTAAATAAATATCCATACAATAATCAATAAATGGGAATCGGTCTGGTGTACACAGCTGATTGCTCATTAATCATTGCCTGTGGCAGTGTTGCCACATGCCAAATCGATAAATCTGGATATAGTAGTCTAAAAATCTGTATAAAATCTGTATGAAATCAAACCGTAAGCTGTTTAAAATCTGAATGGTATGTTTGTTAAAGAAAACATTGGATTGTACTTAAAACTTTATTTATTACTTTTTATACATACTTTTATTCATTTTATTTATCAATTTCTTGTGGACGTTGAGCTTAAAACATGGCTCGTTATTCAATAATATTGTTTTGTCAAAATTAGCCCCTCCATCGTTTCGGTGCCTAAATGGTTCCTGGTTTTTGTTTTAATTAAATTAATAGATGAAAAAATCCTTTCATGTAGGTAATCAGAAAACGTAGTCGACTCGTAATCATCGTAATGAACGATTGATTGATTTGCAAACATTAAAAAGAAACAAATACATTCATTCGTTAACAAAATACATGTTTCGGGAAATCCCCCAGAAGAATATACAATTATTGTTTGTTTGTTCCGAGGGAAATCCCCGATGTACGCCATGAATGTTGCCAGATTTAAACAACTGTATAAAAATAATATACTTAGATAATGGATTATTTTATCATAGTATATGTCCTTATCCAAAAAAGGTTTTAACAAATGTATAAAATTTACTTTGCTTATCAATTATTTTATCATAGTTAGTGTCCTTTACCTAAAATCTGTATAAAAGTAAACCCAAATCTGTAATCTGTATAGTGGTCTTAAAATCTGTATAGATACAGATAAATCTGTATATATGGCAACACTGGCCTGTGGTCAACACAGGTGGTCAATGGTCATTGCTGACAACTTGACAAGTGACAAGTGACAACTGACAGTACAAGAGCCAATGATGATACAAGCACAAGCCACAGAGCAAGTAATATTGGATACAAGTTGCGTTGCATGCAAATAAAATGAAATTAAGCTGATGTCAGATCATCATTGCAATCATTTTTTGAGACCTATATAATTGACCTACACAATCAATTCTGATTTAGCCGATATTCATATTTGATGTTATATCAATGATTCAGACTGATTTAGACCAATAAAAAGTACTTGATTGGTCTGAGTTTTATTATGCACTTCAAAATTTCCAATGTTTAATTTGTACATAATATAATACATATTATATACATTGAGAGTAACATATAATATTTGCTCTGCAGTAAAAATAAAAGAAAGCAGGCACCAACATATATTATTTATTTTTTAATATATTTTCTTTTTGTTTAATAAAATAAAAATATATAACTTTTTAAAAATGTAACTAATGTTGTTTATTAAGTATTATCGAACCGCGCTCCGCGCGGGTCCCCCTGCATTTTAAATTTGTAATATCTTCAGAAATTTTCTGCATACAAATTACACGCTGTATATTATCGGGCCATTTTAATCTAGCTAAATTGAAAAATGTATTAAATTTACTTAATTGGATAAGGATTAGTGCTGTATTTCTTAAAAGCACTTTGCAAATAAGCCATTTCTAATATAGCATTTAAGTTTTTATGCAATTTTTGCTTAATTAACCGACTTTAAAAAAGATTCTAAAAGGATATTCTTATTTTATTCTTTTAAGAGATTTTTATTATTTGTTTAAGGCTCAGTTTAAGGCCTTGTACCGACTTCAAACCTTTTGAAGTGAAACTTCTATAAGCGCGTTGAGAGTAAAATTTCAAGATCGCGCAATCAATAATCATGACAATACCGTCACGTCATTGAGTAAGGCGACGATTGTCGATTTTTTATCTTCAAATCTTACCTTGAATCTTACCAAAGAAGTTCACTTCTGGCACGTGTGCTAGGCACACGCGCTAGTAACTCCGTGTTTTCCAATTACAGCACTAGAGCGCATTATGCGGCATAATGCTTAACGTTGAATGTTCCAACTACAGCAACGCTTCGCACAATCGAGCACTCTTAAAAGTAATGCGCGTGAATTGATGCGTGCAATCCTTATGATCTAAGGTGCAATCGATTTATCGTTAGTAATTATTAATTGTTGGAAAAAATTTTAAAGCTTTCGTTTCATTGTAGTTTTTTCGAAATAATCAAAGTTAATTCAAATTGTGTTAAAAAAAAAAATATAAGTATGGATGAAGGTACAAACATTGAAAAAAATGTTAATGAAATAATCAAAATCCAAATTACTTAAAATAACCGTAAATATTTTTCAACCAATTATTATGTATACCACTTTATTTACACACTAGCTTCCGCCCGCGACTCCGTCCGCGCGGATGTCGGTCTTCGCGTGGATGGTTTATTTCTCCATTTTGAGTAACTCTGACAATGACATCTTATAAATATCTATTGGACCCAAATACGGCTAGGCCTATAATAATACGCAACGTGTGTTCGCGGTTCTACAGAACAACGTCTATGGATAAAACTGAAAAATTAAGTTTAATTTTTTTTCTACGTATTTTTCCAGGATAAAAAGTATCCTATTTTACGCCCAAGATAATAAGGTATAATTATACCAAGTTTCATCGAAATCGAACCGTTAGTTTTCACGTGATGTCTTCACATACAGACAGACAGACAGAAAGACAGACAGACAGACAAAAATTTTTTTAATCACAATATATTTGGGTTTGGTATCGATCCAATAACACCCCCTGCTATTTATTTTTTCAATATTTTCAATGTACAGAATTGACCCTTCTACAGATTTATTATATGTATAGATTAATGAGGTTATTGCTAACTCTATGAATATTTTTTTTTTCAACACTGAACTCAAAGAGGATATAATCACTACGTTTACTGAACTTAGCGCAACCTGCTGGTGCGTTTCACGTTCCAATTAAGCATCAGCATAATTCGGCATTGTGCGCCACTGAGTCGCATTATGCTCTGTAATTGGAAAACAGCCACAAATACTTAATCTGTGCACGTGCTCTTTTTAAGCACTATCAATAAATTATTTTTGAAGTGAAAACTTCTTTAGCGGCGTTGAGCACTTTTTCTGTAATGGGTATAAAATCTTAAACTCGCGTCAGGACACGTGACCTGATCGAAAAAGCGTAATGCTGGGGCCACACTAACGGGAAATGCCATTAATTAACGCGATAATGGACGTTAACATTAGGTGTAGCCAGTATAATTTTACAACAATAACATTGCCGTTTGGCGTTAGGCGATAGCTCAAGTGGCGGTACATCAAAGAGATTATCGCGAGAATTGACGCAATGAAGCGGTCACACTACGTATTGTCAGTGTGCATCGAGAGCGCGACGGGACTGCACGTGTTAGCTTTATACGCACGAAATACGCACTATGGCTACGGAGTGGAGTAACGAAAAAGTTATTGCGTTTCTAGAGGTTCTGCAAACAGAACCATGTTTGTGGGATCCGAAACTGAAAATTTTTCTCTCTTTCACGATTTCTGTGCATTTGTATCATCCACCATCTTCTTTTCCTTTGTTTCCTTTCTTTCTTCATCCGATAATGATTCAGTAATTGCAAATAATGAAAATTTACACTCATAAAATACAGAGCTCTTTCAACGTCCATCTTGCTAGAATTAAAATAAAATTAACGCCGTTTTTATCGCCAACAATCGGCATTCACGTTGACCGTTCAAGTGTAGCCACCCACTTAACGCCTTAAAAATTATCGGAATAATTATCGCGCTAAAGGGCATTAGACGTTAGACGTTAGTGTGGCCCCAGAGTAAGACGGATACCATTCCAAAATATCAAACATGCTCAACGTTAATAATCAAGTTTTCACTTCTGCCGGCTCTCCCGGAGTGCAACCCGTCTTTTTTTTAGTTTTTGAATTCGGTTGAGTCGGTGAATCTATTTTTTTATAAGTGATGTGTTTAAAGCAAAATGTTTTATTCCCACAGAACAGTTTATTCTTAAAACGATATTTTATTATTTTCAATTTCGCTACCTACCGTAAAACGGGGTGAATAAGGACTCAGGGGTAAATAGGGTCAAATCGAGGAATCTAGTTTCGAAGCCACAAAATAAAAAAACAAGAACTTCCAATTGCTACCTTTTTTTTCTTCTAAAAGTAGAATATATTATCTTCTAACTGGCAACACCGAAGAGTTGTGAAGTTAGTAAAAGGTGTCAAAAATCTTCTTTCAAATAAGACTGTAGAATCGATGGATGTAGTTCTAGATGTGAGGTTAAGGTATTGTCCCTTAAGTCACAGTTGACAGATATATACTACGTACATACAGTTAGGAAACTAAGCCCCTGCGATGAAATTATGACCTAAGCACTATTATAGCTATAGGGCTGTTACCTTTTTGATATTTAACCGACTTCAAAAATAAAGGAGGAGGTTATCAATTCGGCCTGTATATTTCTGTTTGCTTTTTTTTCACAGTTGATTTTGTGGTAATTTTGAGATAAAAACCCGTTAAAATAAAAAAATGGTGTAGCCTAAATATGAATTTACAAGAAGAAACAATCCGAATTAATACACCTTGGTAAATACGTTTTTATCAGTGCTATATTTCGAAAGTTTGTTTTGTTATGGACGCCAAAGGCTTTTTAATGTACCTAAATTATTTATAACTAGCTTTCCACCCGCAGCTTCGCCCGCGCAGTCAAAGAAAAACCCACATAGTTCCCGTTCCCGTGGGATTTCCGGGATAAAACCTATCCTATTTCCCGGGGTAAAAAGTAGCCTATGTCCTTTCTCGGGTATCAAAATATCTATATACCAAATTTCATGCAAATTGGTTCAGTAGTTAAGGCGTGATTGAGTAACAGACAGACAGACAGAGTTACTTTCGCATAATATTAGTATGGATGCTTGATATTTGTATTATACATATATTCAATAATTCTTTTAAACCAGAATTTACAATACTTGTATGTAGGTATACCTACTAAATTATTTTTAAAACGATAAATTAAATTAAATTAAAAAACACAAAATATGCAAAAATAAATTAAAATTATTATTATACGAGCATAGAACCTCCACCTTTTTGTTTTAGGATGAAAAAGAAAATAGTTTGACAGGCTTAGTGCTTGACAAAGTGGTAAAGTCACGTATCGATAAAAATACAATAATTATAATATCTATCTTTTTCTTCCCTAATACATATTTACGTAATAGGCATGACGACAGTATCCATAAATGATCGTATTAGTGTTTTTAAGGGAAAATGTATAATAAATAAATTAAATATAGTGACTTAGAAATCTTAAAAACATTAAGATTAATGAGATTATCAATAAAATAAAACATTGAAATTCTGCAGTTGGCCATTTTGACTAAAACACGCGTGACGTCACGCTTAAGTAAACAACTCACGACAGATGTGTTTTGTTGTTATGAATATGTTGAGAATACGCATTTTTATATATTTTCTATTGTTTCACGTATGCTTTATCGACTCAGAACAGAAATATAATTGCGAATTCACGAATACGTGGTTCGGGGTTCTCCGCGCCAACTTTATACAATCATTTCTTATTATTTTCTCGCTTGAAATAATTACTAACACATTTTTGAGCATTATTTTTATGTGGATTCACACTGCAATACTGCACACCACTTATAAACTTTGAAATTCGTGTCTATAACACATATTAAATAAATATTTTTTCAATTTTCTTCGCAATGCGTACAAATAATTACGTATTTACTAAAGAGTGACGTCACGCCTACGCCATGACACCTGCGAGCTGTTTTGGCACAGTTAATAAATATTTTTTGAAAAATGGCTTTTATCTTCGTTAAATTTAAGTATATTACCGAAATATAGGGTTTTTCTTGTATAGTAAACGAATACACACATTATGGAAGAGGATTTCAAAATCTTTCGTCATGCCTAATGATTTTTTTAAGGTTTCCATTTTTTTAGATTTTTGTGCTCTTCTAGATTGCGTAAAAAATAGATGCGATCTTTAAACAGACTGGACTCCTAATAGTGACTATTTGTAGCTATCATTTTGGTGGAAATATGTCAACATAATTTAAAACTCATGCTGCCATATCTATAGAAATTAAAAAATAGTCTCTTTTTAACTTGTAGTCAGATACGGTATTTACAAATATATTTATTGAAAGGGCTACAAACTGAAACAATCGATATTTATTTAATGTGAATTGACATCACTTTAAACTTTTTTCTATACTAGATCTGTGGATCTAGTGATAAGTGGAAAAATCTGTGGATGTGTCACCCGCTACTCTGCCGCGATAACTAAGAATGCAGTAATCGCAAAATGGCGGTTTTGAGATAAACGCGGGAAAGACATTTTTACATATTTGAGGAAGATGTTTATATTTTATAGCCCTTGAAATCTATCAATAAAATTGGAAAAAATTCAAGCTTTACAAAGATAATTATCTTATATTTCATAAATTAGTATATCCATTAATAATGCGTATTATTGCGTTGAGGTTTAGCATCAGGCCATGTGAAAATCACAGGACACTAAGTCTAAATACAGTACTTGCGCTCATTACTGCATTATATTCTAGCGCATGTTGATTACTGCGTTATTGTTTAGTATTTGATACAGGTTTTTAATGTCCGGGGCTAAGTAGATGTACACATAATATCTTCTCACTTTTACACAGATTTAAAAAAAAATGCTCTACGGTTGAAACCTACTGCGGGGATATTAAAATTAAACAATTTGTAGAAGAAAATTAAGTTTTATTAAGACAACATTTATTTTAACATCAGTTAAACTGACATGTATATATTTATTTAATATGTAGTAGGAACAATATTTTATTAATCTCTAAGTAGGAACAATATTTTCTATATTACCTGCTTAATTATAAGCATTTTCTCAATTTATAAAGTAAATAGTTAATAATGCTTCAATCTAGTTCTAATAGTAATCAGTCTTGGGTAACTTAACAGCAAACAATTTGGTGGGTAAATACGGACGTAAACGTAAATCTTAAAAAAATTAAATGTCAGATACACAATATATTACTTGAACATAATAGTTATACATTCTCATAACAAATTACCTACATATATTTTTGTGTATCACTCCTAATCATATACTTTACAATACTTTAGGACATATTAAATAATAAAAAATGTGTTTATCTAGAAATAGACTATATTATGTTGTCCTATACAGTTTCGTTATCTGTGTACTATTATTTAATTATCACAGAATTTATTTATTTATTTATTTATTTATTTATTGGTTTACCAACGTTTGTTTACATTTTTACATTTTTACAAAAGTTTAGATACACAAAATAAACAAACATGGTTATTGTAACAAACACTTACTGGCAAACACAGCATGCAAAAACGTTAAACCAGTTTATTTTTTAAGTACATAAAAAAAAGAAAATTAATAAGAACAGAAAGAAAAAATAAAATATGCATATACAGTTAAACATCATCCATTAAAAGAAAAATCTTGAAAAATTTTACGGAGTTTGTTGGGGGAGTCCGAAAAAATGTCGAAAAGCTCACAGAATAATGCACATTGTTACATAAAGGCATATTCATAATCCAAATACCTATTAAAATATAAAATTTAGGTAATCATTACCCATAAAAAACTAAAATAACTCCTATAAAAACAATAAATCTTATAAAAAAGTAGAAAATATTCTTATTCTTGAGGCTCTCCAGTTACAGTGAGATCTACAGACTCATCGTTAACAGGGAGGTTTTCCCAAAATAACAGTCTATTAGGAGGTATTATGTTACCTAGTTTTCTTAGTATACCGGCTGCCGAGTTCCACAACCGTACTTCTCGCCACAAATTAAAATTCCACCCTCACCACCTGGATGCATGGCGGTCTACCACAGTGCGCTTTTCTCGGCATTTTTTACCGAGAACAACGACCTTGTGGAACGACTTACCATCTTCTGTGTTCCCAAACGGATTTGACGGGGAAACCTTTAAGAAAAGGGCATATTTATATCTCAAAGGCCGGCAACACATTCGCGGTGACCCTAACATCGCGAATGCTTATGGGCGGCGGGCATCACTTTCCATCAGGTGACCCGCTTGCTCGTTTGCCCGCTTTAACGATTTAAAAAAAAAAAAACCAGTCTTTCTCTCTTGGGTTATTCCCCTTGCGGTCTGATTTCTCTCTGGTTCGGGTATTGCATTATTTTTTATGAATTTGTTCTTCAGAAAATCTATTTCTATCATATTGTTGTCATCATGGCTCGTCCTAGCAAATAGTTGAAGTCCATCAAAGAACTTGGGAAGGTTTCATCACATAACAGACTTAATGATTCATCTTTCTGATTTGAATTAAATTCTGTAGAAGTAGAAGGTTCTGTTTGACGATCCAGTTTACCCAGCACCATGTCTAACATGCTTCTTCCGCGGGAATTTTTGGCAGACATTATGAAGAGAAATGTTCTGAAATAAATATAATAAATCTACATTGATTAAGCAGGAAATATTTATAGTAATAATAAAATTTAAGCTATATATCATCATCACACTTAGGAGCTGAGCAATAAGCAAAAACGCGTTAGAATCCGCGGGCGCCACCTAAATATTCTTATACTTATACGAACAATCTACTGTAAACTACCTACCTAATCGGAACTAGATTTATCCAATAGATACCTAGTTACCTATCGTTGGAAATATTAAGTACAGTCAGCATGAAAATGATCTGAAGAACAAAAATTCAATTTTATCTTAGCACTCATACCTTAGACTCACACTATTCAAATTTTTCTTAGCAATCAAAGTACCAAAAACATCTTAGCGTACGCTGTTTTTGGTACGTTGAATGCTAAGAACAATTTGAATAGTGTGAGTGCTAAGATAAAATTGAATTTTTGTTTTTCAGATCATTTTGACCACTTCGTACGCTCAGATTTTTCTGATGCTGGCTGTACCTACATATTACGATTTTAATATTTCTGTCAGATAGGTAACTTCATGTATCTTTTAGGTATACGAGTATGCAAACAAAGTTATTGAAAACCTACAGAGTACCTACATATTTATACTTAGTTAGATGCATTTGTAGTCCTGTATTTTTAGGTTATAAAAAACTAAAATCTGACTTGTCACGTCAGATGATAGCTTTTTTATTTCAAGATCATAATGTTATGTAATACATAATACAATATATATAAAGATAGACTTTAATTTATAACAACTCACCAAAATTTCGTTCCTTAAAAAACAAACAGCGCGCAGGAGCAGCACACGTGCCGCACGTCTCACTTCACCGAACGACGACGACGCAGAGATTTGCTTCAACAAAACGCAGCACTGTATCGTACGGTTACGATCTCGCGAACTTTTACTACACACAAATGCAGTAATGTGGAGAACTGCGTTTTGACGTAGCAATTGGTCTACAGACACTAGAATAAAATGTTACAGTAATGGCTATTACTGCACTTCGTTTTAGGGTATCTTTACAAGAACTGCATTATTTTTTAGCACATGTTTAATACGGCGCTTTTTCTTATCATTGATATAGTTTTCATGTAAGTACTGCAAAAATCGTTAGCTAAAAAACATACTTCCGGGTACTTTTTTTATGAAATTATTTTTTTTTCATGTTAATAAACCCCTTGGGATCCCATTTCTTGCAAAAAGTAAAAATCCCAAAAATGTCGATTACTGCATTCTTTGTTATCAGGGCAATACTATCGATCCCCCTCAATACCCTCGTACAAACACGCTTGATGGGGGGGAGCCATTTCGAACATATGAAGTTTCCTTACTGTTAAGTTGACCGTTTTTGGAAATTCAAGTGTTTTTTTGACAACGTGTGGAGTTAGCCAACGATATAATATCTTTAAGAAGCTACACAAAAAGAGAAAAGTCTAGATTTTACATAGTTTTTGTTTGAAATCGTTTTCTTTAAAACCTCTGGGATTGTTTATTTTTCGAGGTGAATAAATACGGTAACGGGGTGACAAGGGACGGCTAAAGTACAAATAGAGTCGCCTATACTTGGTAAATAGGGACATATGAAAGTTGATTAGGAACGGTAAAGTTTGAATAGGGTCAGGGCTGCTACAACATGAATTGAACATTTTACCGCATTGTTTTGCAGGATTTCACTTTTTATTAAAATAAGGCATTTTCATTTTATTTATTTTAAACTTATATACAAGCATGCGTACAAGGCGAACTAATGAGATGTAATAAGAGATACACAGGTACGAACTTGTATGATTTAAAAAACAAGCCTACAAACAAATAATAAAAATACGTATTGTGTTTAACTAACAATATATGGGTCTTCGTTGTTTTATACATTTTAATATTTTACTTTTATAGGTTTACTAGCGACCCGCCCCGGCTTCGCACGGGTGCAATGCTGATACTAAATACACTACAGAAAAACTGTGAACGTTGTATATAAAAATATAGCGGCCCGCTCCGGCTTCGCACGGGTATAAAATAGATAGCCGGGCGGCCGGCCGGTACCGCCGCAAACGCTACGTCCCGCAATTTTTAAATCTGTAATATCTTCGAAAATATTCACTTAAATCATACGGTGTAAAGGGCCATATAGATCTATATTAAATGAACAATGTATTCAAGGTATTTAATTGGTTAAGGATTAATGCTGTATTGGTTAAAATCGCATCGAAAATTAGCCATTATTTGTCGTAAAAAGTAAATGACAAAAAAAAGTTATTGTGGGTTATCCATAAGAGATAGACATATACCATCGCGGACTTTTCTGTAGCCCTTTTCAATGTGTATAATACTTAGTACATTATTTTGATAAAACTCGTAGGGTTCAGCCTGCGTTTGCAATGTAAGCGGAAAGAATGCAATTTTTTACGACATCACATTAGAAACCTCAAAAATAACAGTACTTCTCCACTATTTAATGGATGTTATTATACATATAAACCTTCCTCTTGAATCACTCTATCTATTAAAAAAACCGCATGAAAATCCGTTGCGTAGTTTCAAAGATTTAAGCGTACAAAGGGACATAGGGACATAGGGACAGGGAAAGCGACTTTGTTTTATACTATGTAGTGATATATTCTGTGAATTTCTTTACGCTTTTTTTTTCAACTTAAAAAAACCTGGAGGTTCTAAATTCGACTGTATGTTTTTTGTTTGGTTTGTATGTGGCGCTATTACTCCGTCATTATCGTGAATTGATTTTGATTATTTTTTTGTTGTATCATAGGATATAACATCAGAGCAGGCCTCATAATAAATTTTATCAAAATTGGTTCATCATTTTTTTTAGAAAATTGACGAAAAAGATAAACATGTATGTTTTTACAGAGATTTTATAATATTATAACGCTAAGTAGCTTTCTGCAAGATATCGAAGTCGATCGGTTTTAACGTTTTTAGCGTACAATAAAAGATTTTGGATTTATTGTATTATTTTTATTTCCAAAAATTTTAAATTTAATGAAGAAAATTAATCTTTTAGCAGAAGGTAATTAGTTCTTTTTTTTAAATAGGAAAGAGACAACCCTACTAGTTTTTCCCAAGTTACCCATGTCCTGTTCCAGGTCACCCCACTTCAAGTATGAATAGGGACAGCCTATATTTTTCTTAAAATATCTAAATTTTAACTAATTCTGGGGATATTTTTAACATTTACGAAAAGTATTAACTGCCGGAAACCCTTGGAAAGAGTTATCAATATTGCATTCGTCCTACAACATCGATTAATTTCAGTGACAAGTTCGATTTTGTCCCTTTTCACCCCATTTTACGGTTATATCACTAGAAATAGTTTTTCAACGAAAATTTTATGTGTAATGTTACTATATTGAAAAATAAAATTAGACGCTGTCAGAAATATTGTCTGTAGCAATCGGCCATTTTGCAGGTTTTTCGGCGACTGTAACACGTGTTCTGTAGGTTACTCATTGAATTTTATGAAAAATTGTTACTAAAACCCTGTAAATTTTGTGTACAATAGAGAATAATCTGTTCCAGGTTGCCACAATGGCAGTAGCTAAGAAACCAGTAGCTAAAAAAGCTCAGTTGCACCAGAAAACTGGTAAAAAAGGTGTCAAAGGCGGTAAAATCCGTGGCAAGGGCCAGAGGAGAAAGATTAACCTGAAGTTTACCATTGACTGCACACACCCCGCCGAAGACAGCATCCTTGATGTAGCCAACTTCGAAAAGTACTTGAAGGAACGTGTAAAGGTGGAAGGTAAAACAAATAACCTAGGCAATCACGTTGTCATCGCCCGCGACAAGACAAAAGTAGCCATCAGTGCAGGTTGGTAGCATTTTCATCCATGTAGAATAGTTAGTGTCAATTAGAATTTACATTTATAGTAATAATACATTTTCAAAAAGATGTAAATTATCATTTTTTCTCTTTATATGTTCAGCTTTTTGTTAACATCAATATTATTTCAAAGAGGTTATTTTATACATGATATATTATATACATGATATTATAATAATAAAAGTTATTCAGACAACTGACCATCACAAAAACATAAACATTCAACTTAGAATATTACCACCATCACAACATAACCTTTTTTAAAGTGAAACTTTTATTACTGTATTACATCGTCTCAAACTTTTTGGTCTGTGTAGCGCATGTCGCGTGACGGTCTAACCGTACGATAATTATCGTACAAATACGATAATTTTGTGCCTAAGTTTCACTTTTACCGTGGTTTCATAAAACCACACAACATTTTTTTTTTTTTGCTAAAAAGCTGTTTTCAAGTTAGCTCATGCAATCTTAAGTATGTGTGGAATTTGGTTAATAAATTGTCTATAACTTTTTTTTTTTAATTAAAACACATGAAACAAAACTGAATCCATTTCTAATATATTTAATAATCTATGCACTTTTAGATATACAATCTATCTCCAAATTATTTACTGTTTAGATCAATGTACCTACTTAATAATCTTAGAAATAATTGTGATATCATCATAATATTTGTATATTTATTACATGAAGTCTCAATAAACAATATATACAAACAGTACATAGCAAACTAATCATTTTATATGAAACAAATCTTAGAAATGTGTGATTGCTTATGTTTTTCCCAGTTTTAATTGATCAAAACCACAAAACATGTCTACAAGATTAATTTCTGAACAATTTTTATTGTAACATACATGTAAATCTAACATATCTCTCTGTATTGTTACCCATTAAACAATTATTTATTCATTGTTCCAGACATTCCCTTCTCAAAGAGGTACCTCAAATACTTGACAAAACGCTACCTCAAGAAGAACAACCTGCGTGACTGGCTGCGAGTGGTCGCCTCCGCACATGACTCCTATGAGCTGCGCTACTTCAACATCAACGCTGACAGCGACAATGAGGATAACGAGGATTAACCTGTTGCTAATTATATAGTTTTACACTAACTTGCTTTTTATTTATTTCCCCCGTTTTTGAAAATCCAACAGTATGACAGTACTGATACATTTTTTTTTCCAATAATTGTTGGTAAATTTTTAACCTTATTAGAAATTAGTGGTAGATAATTAGATCTTCATTGAGATTATGCCATTGATTCTAAAAATATACAATTTTGTAATGAAAAATACTAAGCTGCTTTAAAATAAATCTTATTTGTAGAGTACCATCATTCAGTATAAAATTATTCTGATCTAATTAATTTTATTTTGTACTCTAATTGTTGCACTTATAATTTTCATTTATATCCTATACAAATTGCAATCTTAGTCATAAATTATGTGTTATTAAGTTTTAACAGAACATAAATGCATATCTTCTTAAAAATTATAAATTCGTTTTATATATAGGAAATTTCAAATTGTTATAGGATGATAAATTTCTGTATACTTCAGTCGTCATTTTCCTTCAAAGTTAGCAAAAGATAAAAAAAGAAATTTCTATGAAAAAACAATGCAAGTGAAAATCAATAATTGATTAAATGTACACAATATTACAGCTTAGACATTTGCATATAATATATCATCTTCATTTATTTCCATAAATCAACCAAATATGTACCTATGTTTTGTAATTTTTGCGATATTAAAATTCACCTATTCACTCAAAAACTTTCTTCAAGTACAAGTAGAGAATATGTTGTTTCAAATAAAAATATAAATAGATACCAATTTTCATAAACTATTAAAAAAAATAATAAGCTCATTATACTGCTTTACTAGAAAATAAAAAAAAAACATTGTATCCTATGAGCAATGGAATAGCAACGACAGGGGACAAGTGCATTAGCATTTGATACCTAAATTAAATTGAAAGACATAGGCTCTAATCTAGCATCATCTATACCAGTCTTTCCCAACGTGGGCGATAACGCCCCCTTGTGGGCGCTGC
>CAJQZM010041868.1:68923-83770 GCA_907164665.1 Colias nastes | reverse complement strand
TAGTAAGGACATTTTTAAATTTATTATCGGAGCTTTTATTACTACCCAAATGCACAGCAGCCTTTTAAAATGAAGGACTTGGGAAAAACTACTTACTATATTGATCTTCGAATTCAATATGATGAAAATGGGATTTACATAGATCAAACTAAAAACGTAGAAAATGTACTGGAACGATTTGGAATGGAGACATGCAAACCTGTGGGAACACTGATGGAGTGTGACCTTAAATTTTCAGATAATGTTTCAGTGGACCAAGAAGCCATAGGTTGCTTATTATATATATCTCAGGGAACACGCCCAGACATTTGCTATGCTGTGAATACACACCCACAGAGCCTCTGTGGGTATTATATTATGAACACATCTTTTTAGTGTCGTACTATTATTGTTTATTTTTTTTACTCGTAGATGTTGCAGTAACCTCTCCCTTGATTACACGATCTGTCAAATGTAAAACGCTCCGACTTTTATTTAACTAAGTCCTGTTTTTAGCAAGCCATCCACTAATTTCCATATCAGTTATCATACAGAACCAACACAAGACATGACGCAGCTGTTTTATGGGCCCATTATATGCCGCTTCTTGAATTTATTTAGAAACATGCGCCCACTGTACAAATAATATCTGATTCAGCTGGAAGCCAATACAGAAACTTAAAAATGTTTTTTTATCATTACTGCTAGTTTTACAAATATAAAACATATAACATGGAATTTTACTGAGGCAAGGCACAGCAAAGGTGCCACTGATGGGATCGCCTCTTGTTCTTTCACGGCGCAATTTTGAACGATCAATGACAGCACTTGGATATTTTGATGTAATAATTCCAACATCTTTAAATACAGAAGAAACTGTAATAGCAGCTACTCTGTCAGAGATTCCAGTACGGTACGGTCACATCCTATAATGTTAATGAGAGATAGATTTATAAAAATATTGTGACCATAGATCAGGCTGAGGATTTGGCGAACCAAATAGGACAAGCCGTGGGACAAATTAAGTCCACGGTCCAGCCTGTCAGTGATCTACAATATAAAGATAATTTATTTTCATCTGCTGTAATAATAAGTCGGTTGCCTAAATTAGATTTACACCATTTCGGTCGCAATTTAAGCCAATAGGATGCGTTTATTAATTTATTCGATAGTTTGGTTCACAACAGATGTGATTTGACACCTGCTCAGAAATTAGCGTATATGTTCGCTAGTCTCACTGCACCGGTGAGGCTAAGGGTTTGGCCCAACATTTAGAACTTGTTGACAATAATTATTCTATAATGCGGGATGTACTTATGCGTCGGTATCAAAACATTCGCAGGTTAAATTCGCTGGTGTAATAACAAGACGGTTACCTAAATTAGATTTACTCCATTTCGGTGGAAATTTAAGTCAATTATTATAGCTAGAGCTATAAATAAGGTGACCATGAAAAAGCTCTTAGCCGTATCGCTGAGTTGGAATGTAGCTTAATGGAAGTGCAAGAGAACAATCCCATAGGGGTTGCATTGCCCCAAGCAGTCTTCATGATGAATTAGTTGAATGTGGACAGTTAAATGGTTCTGTAAACTTTAAAAAATCAATTTCTCTTCACATAAGAAGTTGAAAAAATACCTTAGATTGAGTAAGTTCATCAAGCGTACTCAATCAATTGTTAGAAAGAGTTTTCTTAAAAAATGTAGTTCAATTAGAGAAAGACAATAAAAACCTGGTTCAAGAGTTACATAAATTTCCATCCAGAATATTATAAAATCTTGTATGATGTAGAAACAACTGAACTAAAGGAGAAGATAGACTCTTTAAGTCAAATGTTAAATGATGTGAAACAGAAATATTCTACGCTATGGTTTGACGTTACTTTAAAATTTAAATATTACTTGCTGTGTCATGTGCGACTAAGAAATAACTGTGGAAATAAAGAGGTTATACCAATTGGATTGAATTGTAAAACAATAGCTTTAAATATTGTTTCTCTTTTTCAGGTGAGTTAATTGTTAACTTTAGATTAAAGAATGTCCTGTATGTTGATGTAATAAAAATCTCTTTTTCAGAGCAACGCAATTCTATTGTTTTTCTGTTCACCATTACTAAATTATATAAAAAGAACATTATAAAACAACATTTGTGCAGCTGCTTTTCAAACATAAGTAATGGATAAATTAAAATTTGAGTTCATGGTCAAGGCCAGTGAAGATGTTAAAACAAATATAATTTGTGTAACGAAAATAACGGATTTAGAGGGAACCTTTGCAACCCAGATAAATTACAACCTATTAGACTGCATGAGGCTATAGCACAGACCCAAATATCCCAAAAAGTGAAGCTACTTTCTTAAAGCTGAATCTCAGTCTTTTTCATCCAAAAAAAGACCAGTGTGACCTTTGTGTAGGGCAACAGGCAGGAAACGTCACCAATGAAGTACATGAGCAACATGTAATAAAAATAGTAGAGCAAGAGAAGAAAAAGCGACTGATAAATCTGTTGCAGAAGCTGGAAAATTTCATATGTTTACGCAAGATGTTGAATCGGTAAAATTAGTCCCATTTGCTAAAACCAGTGCTATTTATTATAAGACCAAATAATGCGTTCATAATATTACTTTTTTTTAATTCAAGTACTAGTTGTAATTTGTTATTGGTTCGACGAATCAAAAAGCACTCTTGAAGCGTCAGTTTTTGCTACATGCTTGGTGGACCATTTACAATTAACTTTGGACAGAGATGCACACCAAGCTGAACCGAGTACTTCAAAGACGTCACATCGCAAACGCAAAGCAGATGAGTTCGAAACCGAAGTTTTGAATATTAAAAAAAAAAGAACAGGTTAGTTAGATGTAGATTAACGAATTTTAAAAAATACGTTTCTTCTTTTGAAAATGTAGATTTAGGCACGCATCAAAGGGCAGAATTAAAACTACTTATACATACATACCCAGTTGGTACCGAGAACTGGAACAGAAAATTTGTGGTGCCCCTATCGGTGTACCCGTTAGATAATTCATTTTTAAAATGGCAGGAAACCAAAAATAATTCCATAAACTAATTATGGCATTATATAGAAAATTTTATGCTTATGCTAACTAGACAGCAAGAAATTAAAATCTTGTTCCATAGCACCTAACCGAAATAGACTAACAGACAAAGGCATAAAACAAATTACTGTAAAGTATTCGGTTTACATCAATAACAAAAGTGCCTCTATGTCAAAAACATTTCATGACTATTTTTGAATGACAAAACAAAGAATTTCATTAAAAATGCAAAGGTTTTAATATGCAAGTGACGCTGTTATCACGGAAAGACGCGGCTTTTCATTGGTCGTAAACCCAAATTACAAAATTAAAATGAAAGTAAAGTATGCTGCACACTCTTTAAGTGATACAATGGCAGCAGTAACAATAATACTTCTCATTACAATTCAGAAGCCATTGTTTAAACCGGATATGTTATAGAACAATTGGATAAATTATTTGATTGTGACAATGATCCTGCTTCATCGAAAGATATCAATAAGGATTCGGGACAATGTTTCCGAAAAAACAATTCATATTTCGTCCTGGAATTATTATTTACAAGTTATGCAAACAGTTAAGTTTATAAATGCCAAAACATTTAAAGAATCGTAGAACAAATTAAACAGGTGCACATAGCCGCGGTTCGAATTGTGAAGCGGATGCCAAAGAACTTTTCATTAATTTTAAAAAACTAAAAATTATAAAAGCGGCTGCACACGGCCTGACCTGATTCGTCGTCCGATTAGTCGGAACCAATATGGGGAAAATGATGAGGAGTACCGCAAATGATAACGATCGATACGTGTTCAAGCAATAGTAGAGTAGCTTATAAGTAGAGTATCAATCGCCAAAACAAATATCTGCTCCGCCATCAAAGAAAAAAGATTTTTACCATCATTATCTATCGCCTGTGATCGTACTGGAATCTCTGACAGAGTAGCTGCTATTACAGTTTCTTCTATATTAAAAGATGTTGGATTTTTTACATAAAGATCCAAGTGCTGTCATTGATCGTACAAAATTGCGCCGTGAAGATCAGCATTACACTTACAGTCTTACTAATAAAAACATATTATACAGTTGTTAAACATCATAATACTTATGCAATGATTAAGGGTTGAATACGTGTTTATTCATAACTTGACTAATAACCAATGAGTAAACCTTGTATAATTATATAATTGTGTGACTTTTTTTGTCTTATAATATCGTAATTATTAATAACACTTACTACTGGCAACATGTTGTGAACGTTCTGAAACCTTAAAATGTTTATCGAAACTTGAAAATTATTTCATATTTTTTCGCAGCAATTAATTATTATAAATATTAAAATAGATGAGAATTCAATTAAAAAAAGTCTACGATACAAAAAAGTATTTGGCTTAAGAACAGTAAATAATAACAAAATAATTCATAATGTGATTTTTACCCAGAATTTACTACGGAGTTGCGTCGCCGAGTTTGTGGACGTTATTGAAAATGAAAATACCGACACTAATACAAATAAAGTCAAGAACGCTGCTTGGAAGAAAATAACAGAACGGTATGTATTACAACAACAATTTAATATTCTGTTATCTAGGCAATGAATAGTGATTGCTATGTGTTATAAGCAGAAACGAGTAATCGATACAGCAGTCTGAGCGCTGTACTGGGTGCGCAAAATGAACAGAACATAAATGCAATGAATGAAAGGTTTTTAACTGTGTTTATTATTTATTGGCTGATATTCCAGCTTCCTTCATATGCAATGCGTAGACGCACCATAATAGGGAATGTATAAATAAGCCTATGTGTGTACAATGATATATTTTAATCACCTGTTTTATTTCAGATTTAATGAACTTAACAACAAGCCACTTACAATAATAGAAATAAAACAGCAGTGGCGGATAGCGAAGTCAGATGCGAAACAAAAGTTTTCTATTTATAAGAATGCACGTAGCGAAACTGGAGGTGGACCGAAACCGCCTAGCCCAGACCCTATAACCAGTCAAATGATTGACATGATACCTAAGGAATTTGAAGTTCACTTTAATCACTTATTGAAACTTGACATATTTTTAATAAAAGGTTGCACAATCACATAATTAATGTGTATTCGATTGCTGGACAATAAAGGTGCATACGAAGCACCTATACTGGAAACGGGAGACAGTGTTCCGGGCTGCAATAATGTGGTACAGGAAATAATGTTATCTCCTGACATTAAGAAAAACAATCAAACCCCGAAAACACAACATCAAGAGAATAGTAAAGAGAAAGTTTCCATCTGAGGTAAGTACTTCGAGCAGACTTTTCTTTCTATGATATGTAATATAAGATCTATGCTAAAATTCAGTATCAGAGTAAACTGCTGCATTTTACCTTGACTTTCAATTAATTCAGACTTGTTTAATTTTTTTCAGGTTAATGAATCTACAAAACACAGAAACCAAGCGCTGATACAATGTGTGGAAGAAGAACACAAATTAAAGATAGAGCAGATGAGGGAGTCCCACGAATGGGCTAGACAAGAACACGAATTAAAATTAAAAAATTTGGAATTAGAAAATTTAATATTAAAAAATAAATTAAATAAAAAAATAAGTGATGAATAAATCTGTTTTTTATTTAAATCTTAACATATTATTATGTAATAGGTATTGAGATCAAAAATATGAGTTGATGAATACTTGTCTCGCAGCCTCACCTCTTGAATCACCTCGACCCCTTGCATCTCGAGGTTGATCATTGACAGAATGATTTCCTAACTCAATTAAATCAACGTTTTCACCCATTTTGATTGCAATATTATGTAATACAGCTAGTGCTACTATAAAGAGTTTCACGTTTTCTAATGACACACTAAATCCATGCAGTAGACAACGGAATCTTTGCTTCCACACTAGGGATGGCGATCTGAGATCGATTAATCGAAGAATCGATTTTTCGAGCAGAAAATATCGATTTTTTAAATCGATATGAAGTACTATGTCGATTCACTGAATCGATATATCACCCTTGAAAATCGACATTCGTTTTTTTCTGTTTTGGTATAAACCATACAATTATTTGCATTTAGTTCAATGTGCCTGAATTATAAGAGTGCTGCCGGTTAAAGAGTTAACTACTCATAAACTCGCGAGATGGCTGTATGTTTAGTATCCTTTACTCGCCTCTCTTTAATAAAAAAGTTACGTTTGTAGTCTTTGACAGCTTGGATCATCCGTTCCTTGTGAGCGCCTGTTTTCAATTGCTGGAAACATCGCAAGTGATGAGCGTAACCGCTTGGATCCCAAAAGGCTTGACAGACTGTTGTTTTTAAAAAGTTTAGATATTGAGCATTGGGAACTATAGTTCCCAGTTATAATTCCCAATGCTTAATATTTAAACTTTTAACTCTTACCTTATTTTTTACTTTTTTGCAATCAATAAAAACATTCAGTATATAAATACTTATTTTTTTTTATAGTTGACCTTATAGTTTGATACGGTAATAAAAATAATTGTTATTTTTGAATTCCCTGATTTTATTGATAAGATATCGTTAATTGCAATATTAATCTTGTTTTTAGTAAAATTGATACAAATTTACATTGTAAATGCAAACTTGAAAAAAAGATCGATTTTTTAAGAATCGATTTTGTAGGCCTCGATTTTTTCGTGAATCGATTCATTAGACTACGATTCGAATCGATTTAAAAATCGATCTTTTTCGTAAAGAATCGCCATCCCTATTCCACACACCAAAACACCTTTCCACTGTGTTTCTTGTGTGTATGTGAGCCTTGTTGTGGGCCCCTTCCTTGATTCCATAACTAAAACGCCACACTTTGGCGAAGGCAAATAAATGAACTTTTTATTTATACTTTTATAGGTTACACAAGGGTTAAACAAGGTCTCACGACTGAATAGGGGTTGCACAAGCTGGCGTACGAATTACACAGCCTGTATAACAACTGTATAGCAGGGAAGTGTCAAAAAGCGTTTATTAGTAACGTTTTTGTTATAACAAACAAAACGGACGTCGGTAGATCGTCATCAATGGCGATGGCGTCGGATGACGTGGCTATTACTGAAAAAAGATTAATAATAGAAATTTTAGAACTCTACAAAGATTTTCTCTGTTTGTGGGATTCATGTCACGACTTATGTATGTAACAAAGATGCCCGTCAACAAGCTTTCGAAATTATACTAGAAAAATGGAAAACCGGCTATCCGCGTGCCGCAATTAACGCGATATTAGCTTCTTTGGATAAAGCTGGAGGCATGTCGACTCGACGTTCTCGCTGTCCAGTAGCACGGAAAGCACTGGACCGATTGGTGCGGTGCGGTGGTCCTGGCGCACAAAGTTCGGACGTCCATTAATGCTTTTACACGCACACTCTATCGCGCATGAAACAGCAATCGTGCGTGAAAGTGCGCGGTGTAGGGGGCGGAAGGATAGATAGACGCTCATCAGTCAGTCAATTTTTCATTAGATTTGTATGACGTCGATATAAAAAGCGGTTATTTTTAAACAGAAGCAATATTGGAAATAGAAGATTGAAATTATTAAAAGAAAAAAAGTGCCAGAAAAACCAAGTTATCTCTCCAAGTATCGGCAGTCTTCAGCGCTTTAAATATATATCGGATAAATTATTTGATTTTAACAATGATCCTGCTTCATCAAAAGATATCAAAAAGAATATTCGAGATATTGTTTCCGTTAAAAACAATTCATGTTTCGTCCTGGAATTATTATTTACAAGTAATGCAAACAGTTAAGTTTATAAACCCAAGAATCGAATCATTTGCAACAACCGAACGGAGTGCACGTGTAACAATGGAGAATGATGGTGAAGTATGGACACGGATAAAAGACGAGTATATGCCAAATGTCAGGACATAAAAAAAAACAAACAATATTATAACAGTGACATGCAGAATCAAACTTTCCAAGTAATGTTCGAAATATATCGCGAATACGCAAAATATTTCAATATAAAAATATTAAAACAGAGAGAGAAGATTATCATCATGATGATGGAAAGAAAGACCCACTAATCCATGGTTCACACGTCTAGTTTGCGGCAGAAAAGTTGTCTACAACCTTGATGCTATTAAGTATTAAGTATTGCTTAAAGCAAGTGACATCTATTACGCGACCAAGCTAAAACTTTCCAATTAATGTTCGAAATATATCGCCAACACGCAAACTATATCAATATAAAAATATAAAAATAGAAAAATAGAGAGGGAAGATTATCATCATGTTGATGGATAGAAAGACCCACCAATCCATGGTTCACACGTCTAGTTTCCGGCAGTAAAGTTGTCTACAACCTTGATGCTATTAAGTATTAAGTATTGCTTAAAGCAAGTGACATCTACTACGCCACCAAGCCAACTAGACGCTCGGGTGGAATGCGGCCTCCCTGCCCGCTCACCACCTCAGGTACCGCGTTCGCCTTAGTACGGTTCGCAGCATCGACGCATTCGCACGTTTCGCAGCGCTAGTTATGTGTGCTGTACTTTTTTTTGTTAAATCTTGTTTGTTGACTGTTCAGTTTTTTTTGTTGTTATCTGTTTAAGTTTTTAGTGTGTTGTTATTCATAGACAGCCCTCAAATTGGGACAAAATAAGACTATTCATAGCGGAGAGCGAACAGTGATATTACGAGTGTTACGTTTTTTGAAGAAGAAAAGCGGAAGGGTATGTTCGTGATTCCTGTAGATAGGGCAAAAAAAAGAGATTGAGAGATTAACCCGTGAAGAAAATATTTTTGAAACTCAATCTGAGCCTATTCCACCCAAAGAAAGATCAATGCGATGTTTGTTGCAGTCATAAAACTGGAAACATTACGGATGAAGAACACGCTGAACATGATCTGAAGAAAGATCGAGCTAGGAAAGAGAAAGATACTGACAAAGGAATTGCACAGTCCGGAGCTTGTCACGTGTTCACACAGGATGTTGAATCGGTAAAATTGGCCCCGTATCTTCAAGCTAGTGCAGTTTACTATAAAACTAAATTAGGTATGCGTCCATAATTTTACACTATACAATATAGCAACTAAGGAAGTAATGTGTTATTGGTTCGATGAGTCAAATAGCACGCTTGAAGCCTCTGTGTTTGCTTCATGCTTAGTAGACCATTTAGAGAAGGTTTTGAGTCAGAAATTATTGCCTGTGATTTTATATTCCGATGGCTGTTGCGCTCAAAATCGCAATGCTACCTTAAGTAATGCTTTATTACGTTTAGCGATTGAAAAAAATATTGTGATTACTCAATAGTATCTGGAAAAAGGCCATACTCACATGGAATGTGACTCGGTACACAGTGCAATAGAGTGCAAATTAAAAGGTAAAGAAATTTTCCTTCCACAACAATACATGGCAATAAGTAAAATTGCTAGGAGTGATCCTATGCCTTACGAAGCTCGTTACTTGGACTATAACTTTTTCACAGACTTTTCGAAAGAATTGATTTATAAATCTATACGTCCTGGTAAAAAAACAGGTGACCCAGTCGTCACAGATATACGTATGCTAGAATACAGACCAAATGGCACAATTTGGTACAAAGTTGATTTTGATAACGAGCTACAGCCGTTACCACATCGTCCCACGCCAATTAACAACATTAAACAAATAAATGGCCTGCAGAAATTGTACGCAGCTAGAATACCAATTACAAAGCGGAAGTATCAAGATTTGCAAGACCTAAAAAGTGTATTACCACCTAGTTGCCATTCTTTTTATGATGACCTTCCGCACAGCAATCGCTAAAGTCTGAAACTTAGATTAGACTAGAGATTTCGAGTTATTCTTTATTATGTTTATAATTTTATTAATACTATTTATATCTTGTTTCTTTGGAGTTTATTAAAGACTAAAACTAATAATTCAAAATATTTACCTATAATAATAAAAAAATATAATTGCATTTTCGCACTAACTAGAAGTTCCTATGTTACCAAACAACTTTAAGTAATTTATATCAACAATGTGATTCTTAAGATTTAAGTTATAGATACCTAATGTTATAAAGATTTGTTACTTTTCTTGAAATATTTCCTAATAAAAGCTTTTCTTTGGAAATCATCTTTTATTAATTAATATCTTAATCCCTAACATTTCCGCAAACAACACCGCCTAAATCTAATAAAATATTAGTCAACACAGCTCAAGTCATAAAAAACAAGTTAAAATAAAGTAAACTGTCAAAATAAGTATAAATAATTATTTCTTAACCGCTAACTAGAGTATGTTTTAAGTTATGACAGGAATAATCCCCAGATTTTTTAAAATAGACAGTTTTTTACGTCTCCTGTAAAGTTGGTAAAAATGACTTAGGCGGTGTTGTAAGCTAAGGGACGATATAGCAAGTGACATCTAGAATTCAATGGTGTAAATAACTCAAAATCCGAAT
The DNA here is from genome assembly GCA_907164665.1 of Colias nastes. Taxonomy (NCBI): domain Eukaryota; kingdom Metazoa; phylum Arthropoda; class Insecta; order Lepidoptera; family Pieridae; genus Colias; species Colias nastes. The sequence goes on along the minus strand of CAJQZM010041868.1, from coordinate 73,358 downwards.
GCCGAATGAAATGACAATTCGCATTTCGCCGTCGCGTAGAATGGGATGGAGAAAAACTACTCGGACATGTTGATATCGACAATGGGGTAGAAGAAGATCATGTAGCTGAAGCCAAAGAGGCTCTTGTTTTTCTGGTAACAGGAGTGAATTCCAACTTTAAAGTGCCCGTTGGGTATTTTCTCGTAGATGGGGTTATAAGAAGACTGCAGCGTGCTGATTTTGTTCTTCAGTGTTTGGAACTGGTGGAAGAAACAGGTATTAAAATTATATCCCTGACTTTTGATGTATGTGCTGCTAATGGTAAAATGTTTAAATTATGATATAGAAGATCTTGCGATCTTCTTACTTTAACGTCCACGAACCAGTTTTGGTAATGTTGGATCCATCCCATATGATTAAATTGTTGCGTAATGCTTTTCAATGTTATGATACATTTATAAATCCAGACGCGAATGAAATGAGATCACTTAAATGAGATCACTTAATTTCTATTTTAAATTTTAAAAATGTTTAAGTATTCTTCGTCGTTATTTTTTTTTTAAGATCTGTGATCCGGACTTGCTTATTCTCAACATAAATGCAAAATGGCCAGGAGCAAGGCATGACGCCCACATATGGGCAAATTCCCCCGAACGTACGAGTAACCTATGCAGCAGCATTATTATAACGGAGACCATTCCTCTTGGCTACAAGGTAAGAAATGTTTAATTCTTGAATAACATAATATTATCTTAATGTCAATGTTAAAATAACCATTCTAGTGATATAAATTGTATATAAATGTCATAAATAATAATTTTCTTGTTTTAAGGTGATGATGGATATCCATAAAATTACAGGATTTACATTCAAACAAAATATGAAAATCTTTTAGCTGAGGCTAATAAAATTTTTTTAAATAAGTCAGCCTCAAACTGAAGATATTCCTCCTGAAATCGGCAAGTATGAAACCTTGAAAAATCAACTACTGCAGATTTATAAAGAAGATGAATCGACTCGACGCGACTTGTCGATACGCTTGATCGTATCAATTCTTAACTGGGTCATATCGAACACATTATATCTCCCAACAAGAATATTACAACGCGATGCAAGAAGCTGTAAACAAAAACCATCTGACGTGACTCTTTGCTTGTATTGTCATACCATGGCGTCTACAACTATGGGAGAATTATGCCTTAGACCTGTCTCACAAGACCAAGTAGGTTTCTTCTCGAGGATCATTCAAATAATAGAGACCAATTATCCGGAAGGATGGAAGCTATGGGGCGTCCGAGACTTCACATACTCAGACCTATTCGGTGATAAAATATCGTCACGAATTGAAGCGAAATTATGGTTCGCAATACCAACCGCAGAAATAGGTAGTAATCCTTCTCTGTGAGAGTAGAAATAATATAATTTTATGGCACGGGCCATAAAAAGGAAGCTACTGGAATGGCCACTTGCGAGCAAAATCAGTTATAAGAAATAGATATTCATTGAAAAATGTAACTGTTATTGATAATGCTAAAGATGGCTGGATTCGTAACCCGTTTGCGGTCACGAACGAGAGCATAATTACTAGTTTGAGTATTAAACAACAGGAGTCATTATTAGAAATGTCCGTCGATGAAACTCTTCAAGCTGATTGAAAAAGGATGTCTTTGATAGATTTTTGGGCAGCTAGACAGGCAGAGTATTCCGAACTCTCACGCAAAGCGGTGAATTTCCTTTTACCCTTTCCTACAACATACTTATGTAAGAGTGGATTTTCACACCTGGTTATGATAAAAACTAAGTACAGAAATCGACTTGATACCGAGTCAGAATTAAGGTTAAAGTTGTCCAAAATTACTCCAAAAATTGAATCCATTTGCGACAGCAAACAAGCACACATCACATCACATTAAAATTAAAAAGATATTTCTCTTGGCACTTTATAAATATGTTACCTTTTATTCAAATAAAAACCTTATTGGGAGGGGGGGGGTTGTTTGGGGTTCGCTGTTACCGGGAAATTTTAACAGGGGTTCGTACAGCTGAAAGTTTGAGAAACCCTGATGTAACATGTTAGATACGTAGAAGGGAACAAGTGAAACACTCGAAGGCTCGTAGTGTAGTACTACTAGACTGGATAGAACAATGGGGTGAAGATAATACTACATTCCTAGGAGTGAAAGATGCTAAAGGGTTAGCCAACCTTGATGTCAATCTTCCACTTGATGTCAAAAATCCTACACCCTGCTTAGCTGCAGGTACGTACATGATCTCAGACTACAACAAGAAAATGAGAATGACTAATGGCGCAACCAAATTTGTATTAAGAATCAAAGAATCTGATTATACTATATCATTCCTCTCAATGAAAGGGAAAGAAAAGAGTAATCCACCAAAAGATTCTATACTTGATTCTGATTATGTCCAGGCTTCCACTATGATGATGAACTTGTTTGTTAAGGATCTCAGAATTAAAAACTATATGGCTATGACACCCCTTTCTAGATCTGCATTTACTGATGGTAATCTATCTGGATTGAAAGATTACTATAATGATATGAGTGCTGATTCTAGAGTTGTATATGATATCTCCGATGTTATTAAGATAGCAAACTAAGTATACAACATAACACAATTACAAAATAAAAATAACAGTCTTGTAAAAGAGTTAGATAGATATCATAGGGACCTAGAACATTATAAAATGTTATATGAAATAGAAACTTCTGAACTTAAGGAGAAAATAGACTCGTTAAATGTTACATTGCATGTCCTCGAACAAAAATATTCCGCTGCCCAATTACAAATAAATGATCATATACAAGAGGCAGATTACTTAATAAAGTTGAGCAATGAAAATATGGATCGCTTCGAGTCTCTGACCAATAAGTATGTATGTAAGTGTTCCATAAGTGACAATAAGCAACCGTCGCCCCATAAGACTATTGACTACAGTGATATACAAAATATTCAATCAACGGCAACAATTTCATCTAGTAAAACGAAACAACTTTCCATGCAGGAAATTATTGTGTTGTCTAACAATACTCCTAGTAGTTCATTTACATATATCATGAATTCATTAGATAATTTTAGTTTTAATGAAAATAGTATTGTTATTATATTATATGGAGATAGTTTTAATTTAAAAAAACATGACATTGATATAGAATTTCAAAAAATGTTAAAAATTAGTAGTGAGACAAAATGCAAATTTATGTTGTGTACATTACCATATTTGCCTGGTTTGACACAAAATCAATATAGGTTTATCTATAATATTAACTTGAAATTGTATAACTTAACAAATCATCATAGTGATGCATTTATATATTTTGACTTAAATTCTTGTACAAAATCTTTTTGTTTGACAAAGAATACAGTGTATCTGCCATTTAGATATAAGAGATAACTTGCTATGTTAATAGCATATAAAATTATTAACCAGTCTGGTACATGTTTGGTATCAGACCCTGGATCTACTATAGTTTTATGTAGTAGTAATTATATACATCAACCTAGGTTAAGTGTTGACAGACAAACTAGCCCTAAGCTAGATTTAAACTAGTTTTTAATATCGAAATTAAGTGAACATTTAAATAGCGTACGGAAAAGAACAGCAATGGCAGTGGGGGTATCAGAGAGAACAATTACTAATATATTGGCTGAAGGAAAAGAATCTGACTCTAAATTTAAATCTCCGCATAAAGACCGTAAAAAACGTTTAAAGAAGTTAGAATTAGACAACTTTAACGTTGATGTTATATTACAACAAATTTTCCAGCGAAACTGCCGACCCACCTTCACAGATTCCCCGACGGGTAACGCACAGCACACGAAACAACGATAACCACGGAGACAACAGCAACAGCAGGTCGCAGGAGCGGTCGAGGAACCCGGCAAAACCCATCAATCGGTGGAAGTGTTAAAATTTGTTGTTAAAGAGTACGTGCACAAATTCAACCAAAGAAAGATCGTTGTGACTGTTGTGTTGCCTATGAAAACTGTGAAGGCGCAGAAAAAGAAAATAAGAAGCAAGAATATGATAAACATTTAGAGAGAAAGACCTATGTATTAGATATTATATTAGAAAATTTAACTTTAATTTTTTCTTATGTCACCTCTTCTATGTCTGTCTTGTACCTATGCAATGTGTAAGGCAATGTGCTTCTAGAAACAATAAAGATAAGTTTGTGCTAAATAATCGCTGTTATCATTAAAACCCATAACTTAATACTACGCCGAGCAGAAAAAGTCAAGGGTAAGGAAAATAAAGACGTAGTTGTCGCAGTTTATGACATACAAGCTGTGTTCGAATGCCCCAAAGGAGATACCTCATTATTTTATTACGTAAGCAAGTTAAATGTCTTTAACTTCACTATTTACGATGTAGAATGTTATGTTTGGGACAGTGGCGGTACGTTCATACAAGCCGAAAAGCCCGGCTTGCCTTAGA
>CAJQZM010041868.1:56958-68523 GCA_907164665.1 Colias nastes | reverse complement strand
TGAAAACTTTGGGCTTGCCCAGTCCTTACACCCTAGGCACGCCACTGGTTTGGGATGAAGCCAACAGGGGCGTTAATGATCTGGGTACCTGCGTAATTAAATATTTACAAAATCTGGCCCAAAATAACAGCACAGTGGATGTAATATTTTATACTGATAACTGTGTGGGCCAACAAAAAAAATAAAATGATGCTGTCTATGTACATGTTTGCTGTGCAACGTTATCCGAACATAAAAACAATTACTCACAAATATTTAATTAAGGGACACACCCAAAACGAGGGTGACTCTGCACATTCCCTCATTGAAAGACAGGTTAAAAAGCAAATCAGAAGTGGTCCAATGTACACCCCTGAAGCCTTTATTAGTGCAATCAAAGTTGCTAGATCAAAACCTACACCTTTTCGGGTGAATATAATGAGCAATGATGATTTTCTCGATTGGAAAGGTGTCTGAGTGAAACAAAGCATTCCCATTCTATAAACAAGCCAGTAGACATTTTTCAAAAAAAATTGTTAGAAATGAAGTCTTCTAAAAACATTGTTTCTCATTTCATTAATATCAATGGAAATGCTGTATATGCATCATACCTCATTAGCTTCAGAATCGCTAGAGCAGGTAAGCCTCATACTATTGGCGAAGACTTAGTATTACCATCGATTAAAGATGCTGTTGGAGCGATGTTTGGAGAAAAAGAAATAAAAGAAATCGAGCGCATACCACTATCGAATAATACTGTTGCGCGAAGAATTGACTAAATGGCTGAATGGACAGAAGATGAATTAATCCAGCGAATAATTAATAGTAAATATTATGCTCTTCAACTAGATGAGTCTACCGACGTGCAAGGCCTATCTCAATTAATTGTTTTTGTGCGTTATATATGGCAAGAAGACGTGCATGAAGACATTTTGTTTTGCAAGCCAATTATTCGTGGAACAGCTGAGGTAATTTTCAATGTAATTGATTCCCATATAAAAGGAAAAGGTATAGTGTGGAAGAACTGCGTCGGTATATGTACTGACGGTGCGCGGGCATTGTGCTGGAAACAAAGCAGCGTGGTTACAAGAATTCTTGAACAAAGTCCCTATGCTTCGTAGACACACTGTAGCCTTCATAGAGAAGCACTAATTTCCAAAGCATAAATTCCAAGCGGATATTTTTTCGAAGTTAAATGAACTCAATTTGTATTTGCAAGGTTCAAACGGATCAGATATTTTTGCAGCTCACGATAAAATTCGGGCGTTTATGAAAAAGCTTTTGCTGTGGAAGAGTTGTATTGAGAATGGGAAGTACGATTGTTTTGAAACACTTGAAACGTTTATTGTTGAAAACCAAGTGCAGCCAAAGATGAACGTAGTATTTGCAATTTCTGCACATTTATCATTGTTAAAAAAAAATTGACGACTATTTCGGCGAGGAGGCTGATGATAGAGATAAATGTTTTCAATAATGACTTAATAAAAACCCATCCGAATAAAATACTTATTATCAATATAGACTTAAGTATTAATAATACAAAGAAATTATAATTCTTTATCTCTAATAACGTCACAAGTTATACCCTTTTGCTGAAAACTTGAAATTATAACAAAAGTTCTTGCATTTTAGTCTTGTATTTTAGTTTTACATTGAGAGTCTCAATGTAAAACTAAAATAATAATATACTAATAAATTAAATCTTTTTCTTACTAATAAATTAAATTTTAGAATAAGATTTAGGGTCAACTCACACCAAAAGAGCGGCGAAGCGCGGCGAAGCGGAGCGCAGTTTCCGTGTCATATGAATTTTAACTTTATTTTCATTACTATAATACTTATTATCGCATGAGAAGCTCGAACGAGTCGCGCGGATGCCCGCGGCGCCGCTGGAATTCCGTGGAATTCCATTAACGGAGCCGTGCGACTGCGCGAGAAGTCGCGGGAATTCCCGAGAATGTTCGAGCATTCGCGAGCTGCCGCTGGCAATATCCCGCCCCTCGCGCCCGCTCCCCGCACGCGTCTGTGCGCGCGAGCATTCGAACTGCGCAAAGAGCGACCCGTGAATTCATCGAGGGAAGGCGCGCGGATTCCCGCGACTGCTCGAGAAGTCGCTGGAATGCTCGAGAAGTCGCGGGTCTCCGCTACTCCGCGCTTCGCCGCGCTTCGCTGCGCTTCGCCGCTCTTTTGGTGTGAGTTGACCCTTAATATAGTCAATGTTTCAATATATACTGTAATACACTTTTTTTATTTTTTAAAATTTTGAATCATCATACCTAAAAATTGCAATTTTTGAATTATGTCAAGCTTCTCGCAAACAAGCGATATGTAGTACAATGATAAAACACATTTTTTTAATTAATACCCGCTTGCCATGATCAAATTAAGATCCAAATTGTATTGTAAATGTACATTAATGAGTACAAAGTTTGAATTAAATCTGTCTGTTTAATGAGGGTCAAAATCAAGTCTAAAAGAGTCAGTTACATACAAACATACAGATGAAGCTAATAAGTAGGTTAAAACTGATTGAAGAATACATATCAATGTATTGTGAAGACAAATGCTTGATCAAGCATTACCTTTTCCCTGTGTGAAATACCGACACAATAGACAGACAGACAACAAACACACACAAATCCAACAACCTTCATTCCCTATTGAACTCTTTTCTTTTCAATGTCTAAAAAAATAAGTATTACTACGACAATTGTTATTTCAAATTGTCTTATAAATTGTTATGCTGTAAAAACCATGAGAGATGGACAACCGATTTCTGCATTCATAATAATATTACTATGGATTCAACAAATTAACCAAAACAATTTATTTACTTAATACAGGAGAGTAAGAACTACAATGTCCAAGCATGTAATTGTATTGTAGTTGAAAAATTTGAGACTGAGCTGACTGACTGACTTGATGCAGAGGCAACAATCTATATACAGTAGACCCGCGCTACACCGGCTCCTGTCTTATCCGCCGCCCCCTATAATCCGACATGTCTGTTACCTAATTTTTCACAATTTTTGCATTGATCATGCATGTTTGAACAAGTTTGAACCTGACCTACTTCTGAAGAAGAAGTACCTATAACATCCTATGTTATCATTAGGTCGATAATTTGTCGAATTACAAGGTACTCCTGCCTTAAAACATCCGGACTATAGGGGGATCTCTAGGGAGCACTCTATCCGACGAATTCGATACTCCAACACTGCCCTGCAAAACGATTGTCGGAATACCGCGGGTCTACTGTAATAAAAATGAATCGCCAAATGTTGATTTCGTAAATTTTTTTCTTCTTCTATATTCCTTGAAGAACGAGGATGGTTTTATGAAGATAAAACGTAAACATGTACCACGGGCGACGCCGGGGCGGACCGGACAAATATTTTAATAAGCCAAACACAAGCCACGAGGATTTTATATACACAAATTTACACTGACAATACAATCGCGTCGAAAATCTTCTATTATTGACTATAGTGTACCAATGGGCACGGCAAAATTACAACTGTAGCTGTGTTACCATTACAATTAGAGAATATCTCCATACATTTGTAGAATGTAGAATGTGAACTAAAAGATAACCTACATAAAATCACACGTTTTCCCCTATACAGTAGCAACTAGCAACAAGCTGAACATGCTGGATTTTTTTATTTTCTAACCAAAGAATCAAAGATACGAATTACCAGTCAAGAGCACAGATCGGCACAGATAAAGTATTATGTATTAGTTTATAGTTATTTACTAAAATATAACCTTGTAAATTTTACAAGGATAATTAGTTAGGTACGTGAACGTGATACGTCAAGACTCAAGATATTTGACAGTTCGTTTGTAACCACAGATAACTATAGATTGTCATTTTTGACAGTCACAGATAAAAAGCTTATTTTAAAAAATTAAAGCACCCATTCACGAACCTGTTAGATTGCATAAAAATGCAAGATAGTATGGGAATTTTACAAATAACTATTAGTAAAATTTATTAATTTGTAGTGTATTTAATCAAATCGAATAGGTACATTAGGGTACATTGGATGTAAGCAAATAATGCCATTATTATTATCACATTGTTTAATTTTCCTTAAAACTATATTTGAGGCATTCCTCATTATTATCAAACAGTTTCAATATTTTCCTAGCGTCAAACCAAGTAGTATTGTGTTTTGAAGTGGAATATAATATTATTTCCGTATTTATTAAAATGCTTTTAAATATAAGGTAAGATTTATATAAATAGATAATGTATTTGAGACATGTCTTCATTTACGATATTAAAATAAGTAGTATAATAAACCAACTGTGCCCCGCGGTTTTACCCGCATTTCTCCGCTCCTGTTGGTCTTAGCGTGATGATAGATAGCCAATAGCCTTCCTCGGTAAATGGGCTATCTAACACCGAAAGAATTTTTTCAAATCGGACCAATAGTTTCTGAGATTAGCGCGTTCAAACAAACAGACAAACTCTACGGCTTCATAATATTATTAAAATATATTATAAAGTAGATGAAACATGGATTATAACATCCCAAAATTTAAGAGCTTTTCAAATTTAAATCTGAATATCCTGAAAACCGACCGACGTATCCAATTATTTTTGTTTTTTTTTTTTTTTAAGGGAAACAACTTTACTGCTTGTATGTTTGTTACATTTCGTTATATTTGCGTCAAATGCAAGCCCAATTATTTACTATCCTGCTACGACCTACACAGCTGGTAAAGTAAAACTTTTCATTTAGCGATATTATAATATGTATAGAGATCACTAACTTCTAGTAGTGAGCAAACAAACAGTAATATAATAACATACCTGCTATAACCGCTGCTATAAATACTACTAATCCTACTAATATGTATTATAAATGCGAAAGTTTGTGAGGATGTGTATGTGTGTGTTTGATACTCTTAAACGCAAATACTAGGTATACTAAACCAATTACAATGAAATTTAGCACACATATAGAGGGTAACTTGGATTAACACATAGGATAGGTTTTATCCCGGAAATCCCACGGGAACTATGCGGGTTTTTCTTTGAAAACGCGGGCGAAGCCGCGGGCGGAAAGCTAGTGTTGCTTTATAGCTGTTATAAATTTGCCCAGCTTGGTGCTGTAAGTAACGTAGAAACAGTTTCAAAATAACTTAAACTCTACTAACATTTGTTTTACTCATATAACATTATAAGATATTGTGTATGTATATATGTATGTTTTTTATATTGTATACATATTTTTGGCGAAATCACGGGTGTCTGCGGTCAGGCGTCCCGAAGGCGAAAGACGCGTATTCGAATCCCGCCTCATGATCATTTTTTTTCTTTTCTTAGCATTTTTTTTTAACAAAATTGTATTGCGCCACATTAAATGTTACCCTGTTACCGGGTTGTCTGGCAGACATCCCTTGTAGCGAAAAGACCGCTTTCACTTCAGTTGTCACTTTGAATATTTCCTAAAACATTCGTTCTAAGTATAACTTTTTAGACAGACTAATATAACTGTTTACCATTTTTTTTTTTTTCAGTTACTAAATACTGTTTAACCGCAAATAATGATGAAGCTGGTATATGCGTATCCTACTACAGATGCAAAAACATGAGTGAAGATTATAATGATGAGGGCCAAGGAAAGTAAGTTATTTTAGTATTTATTAAACTGTTTAAAGTGTGGATAAATCCTACTACTTTAATCTATACTAATATTATAAAGAGGAAAGGTTTGTAATTATGTATAATGTATGTATGTATGGTTTTCACGCATGAACTACTGGACCGATTTTGATGAAATTTGGCACAGACAATGAGAAACTGAGAAAGAACATAGGCTACCTTTTATTGCGAAATATGTGCGAAGCCGGGGCGGACCGCTAGTATTATTAAATAAATGCGAAAGTTTGTGAGGATGGATGTATTACAATGAAATTTAGCACACATATCGAGGGTAACTTGGATTAACACATAGGATAAGTTTCACCCGGAAATCCCACGGGAGCGGAAACTATGCGGGCGAAGCCGCCGGCGGAAAGCTAGTCTCATTTAAATATAGTAAAAAAACACGCATCTATTATAAATTGAAAGTAAAAACACACATTTTTCTATAAGTACTAATATTATAAAGAGGAAAGGTTTGTAATTTTGTATGTATGTATGGTTTTCACGCATAAACTACTAGACCGATTTCCAAAATTCTTTCACCATTAGAAAGCTGCATCTTCACTGAGCAACATAGGCTTGGTTTTATCCCGGAAATCCCACGGGAACGGGAACTATGCGGGTTTTTCTTTGAAAACGCGGGCGAGGCCGCAGGCGGAAAGCTAGTCTTATATATTATAACTTTATCTTATACAGAATGTATGAAGCGTTGTCTCTATACATTTTTAACACGCTTATATTAGCTTCAACTGTATGTTTGTATGTAACCGACTCCAGACTTGATTTTGACCCACTTTAAACGGGCAGATTTAAATCGAATTTTGTAAATTTATCAGGGACTGGTGACATTACAATAATGTCATCTTATTAAGCCTTTTTCTTTTTAACTTTAATTATTCAAACTCGAATATTTATTTATTCAATTAGACTTCTAGAAGCACTTTTGAATCGTAAACATATTTTTAACATTTACCACCGATTCGGGTTATTGTTGTAAAATAACTTTTCATCTGTTCTTGCAGGAGTAAAATATGCAGTCATTTCTTGGAGGTATGTTGTCCAACATCAGATGTTATGATACAGTAATTTTTGAATACACAGAAATTACCATTTATTCTTATTTCTCCAAAATATTAAAACATACGAAATTGTAATGTAAAAATTAAATTCCATTTTAAATAAATAGTAATAAAATGTGAATATGTATGTGTTTTATTTTAATATTATAAATGCGAGTTTGTGAGGATGGATGTATGTGTATGTAAGTATGTTTGTTACTCTTTCACACAAATACTACTGAACCGATTTCAATGAAATTTAGCACACATATAGAGGGTAACTTGGATTAACACATAGGATAGGTTTCATCCTGGAAATCCCACGGGAACTATGCGCGTTTTTCTTTCAAAACGCGGGCGGATAGCTAGTACACAATATTTTATAAATAAACTTTATTATACAACATACAGGGCATGATTAGTAAGCTATTACACAATGTACTTTTAGTTCACATAAAAATCTATAAACTTATTCTATGCAAGAGATTATATTTATTCTATAAAAACAAAACATTTTCCTTTTGCATATTATTGAGACAAATTCTGAATCACTCGTCAAATATAACATGAGGAAAACAGATTGTTTTTATATGAAATGGACAAATACACAAACAATGTCAGGCCAAATAATTTAACATAATATATATATGTCGCAGGCAAATTGTATTATTTCGCCGTTTACAAATGCTCGGCATTTTATAAAATGCTGAGGATTTACTTTTTCCAAAATTCTACAAAAAGACGGTTGCGAGCCGACGGAGTTATTTCTATTGTATGCTATTTCTGTGTAGTTTTAAAAACACGAACCTAACCTAACCCACCCCCTTATCTAAACGAAAAATTTCTGATTACGTATTCTCGACATATTACAAAATGCCGAGCTTTTGTAAACGGCGAAATAATACAATCTGCCTGCGACATATATAAGCTCATATTACCTTCACCTGTATTTTTGTATGTAACCAACTCCTTTATACTCGAATTAGACCAACTTTGAACGGCCAAATTTAATTCAATCTCTGTACACTTATCAAGGATAGCCAATACAATAACTTTTTCAAAAATATACTTATTTTATAGTTTTCTAGTACTAAACCTTTTGAATGTTTGTAAATTATTATTGAAGTGATATTTCAATTTCTGTTTTTTGAAGTGAAACTTCTTTAGGCGCGTTGATAGTAACATTTCAAGGTCGCGTCATGGCAATACCGTCACGTCACGGAGTAAAGCGACGATTTTGGTATCTTTGCATCTTGCCAAAAAAGTTTCACTTCTGACACGTACGCTCGGCACACACGCTTTATGTACTGTTATTTTTCACATCACAATAAAAAAAAAATTCAAAATTTTTTTTCGAAACTGACCTGACCGTTTATGTATTCGTAGCAAAAATGATTTTATAATATGTACATTGACTTTCCGATACGCAAATGATTATTTTCAGACAATACTCCATCTATAAGGGCATCCTTATTGGGACAATAAGTCAGGTATTTAAGACTCATGGTTTAAACTATAGCCCGCTAAACAAACCCGCGGTTTTACCCGCGTTGCTCCGCTCCTGTTGGTCTTAGCGTGATGATATATAGCCTTCCTCGATAAATGGACTATCCAACAGTGAAATAATATGTATTTCAAATCGGACCCGAGGTTCCTGAGATTAGTGCGTTCAAGCAAACAAACAAACTCTTCAGCTCAATAATCTATAATATAAAAATGAATCGCAAAATTTGTTGGTAGCAAGCGCATAATTCGAAAGCTGCTGAACCGATTTTGTTAATTATTTTTTATATAATATACCTTGAAGTACGAGGATGGTTCTTACGGAGAGAAAACGTAAACATGTACCACGGGCGAAGCCGGGCGGACCGCTAGTACTATTATAAATTAAAATTTCATAACAACACATCTACAGCAAATTCCTGCAAAGCCGTAATCTTTTTAAAACGCTAGTGTAATTCATTAATACGAAACAATACTCAAAACATGAGGAAACTCATTAAAAGCTAACAAATTAGTCATTAAAACTGATAATGGTATATTTGCATTAAATTATTAACTATACTTATAATATAAAGCTCAAGAGTTTGTTTGTTTGAACACGCTCAGTAACAACTGTACCGATTTTAAAAATTATTTCACCATTGGATATGTACATGATCCCTGATAGACCGAGAGATAGTGACGAAATTATTGGGTCTAACTATCGCCCACGAGAAGTGGCCGACGGTACCAGCGTTCTGACCATCATTTTTCTTTTTGTCATTCCATTGAACCGCCATAATGGTACATATGACCCAATCATTTCTGTCACTAACTCCCGGCCTATAAATGCTATAGGCTATATTATATGTACTATCGGCAAAGCCAGCCATGGTTAATTATGGTATTATATGAATTTGCCAGTCAGTTCAATTCACGGCGTAAACTGACTGGAAATAAGAGCTCATAATACGGCTCCAACCTTTTTCTATCATCTATTAAATACTATTAAATAAGAAAATCTATTAAATAAGTAGATTTATTATGTATCACTATGTTATTAAATATCCTATATATACATTTATAACTAGGTAAGCTATAATTACTTTGTTCCAAGATCTGATTGTTCAAGTATACATATTAAAGTGAAAAATACTTTACCGTTTACTACAATAACTAAATATATTAAAATATAGCGCGGTGTGTCCCTTAGACACATAAAACTGAAAAGAATAGAATAAATTCGATTGCTCTGGCGGGTCACGAGTGGCTGAGTTGGTCAGGCATCCGCCCCGGTTTGGCGCGAAAGGATGCGGGTTCGAGTCCCGCTGAGTGATCGAATTTTTTCTATTCTTTATAAATTTATAAAAATATAGTATACAAATAAAATTCACCAATGGATAAATATAATTTCATATTTATGAAAAACAATCTATACATGTAATAAAATCGTAGGAAAATGAAAACTGTACATTGAAAATTTGTTCAATAGAATAACTTAAAAAACCATTTCCACCGTGGAATAATTACTCGCAATATCGATTTTAATAACTTTTAGTGCATAATTTAGGATATTCACTGCATAATTTAAAAGATTGTTAGAACCAAAGCATGCATATCGCTTGCAAAATTAAATATTTCGTGGCATTTAAGATATCAGCCTTACATAGTTGTGCCATTTACTTAAAAATCCCCTAGTGGGGTAAGGGGCAGACATATTTCACATATATTTTCCATGACTATACTAATAAAAGTAAAGTCCCGTGTCCCCTAGTGGGGTAAGGGGCAAATGCATTATACATCTGTTTCACTGATTGATTTTTTTTTAGGGACAAGTAGGTGATCAGCCTTCTGTGTCCTGCCAGACCGAGACAGTTTTTTTCTTAGACTCCTCTGGGAATCGAATCCTGCACCAAGGAGGTGGTCCTACTAGTATAAAGTACGTACGTAAGTACCTACACGAATTAAATCGAAATACAACACTATAGCAAATAATCTATGGAAGAAACATTCTACTAAAAATACACTTTAAATAGATGCACAATACGCTACAAGAAAACCGCATCGTTTTTTGCGACATCGGTTAAATTTTGAAGTGAAACTTCTTTAGGCGCGTTCATATAATATCAAGGTCGCGTTATGGCAATACCGTCACGTCACGGAGCAAGGCGACGATTTAGGTATCTTTGATTCTTAAAGAAGTTTCACTTCTGCCACGTGTGCTCGGCACGCACGCTTTTTAATAAAACTACACTATAAAATTGTTTATTACTCACTATAAGTGTTTATAATTTTTGCCACCGCTAACCACTTGTACACTTTGCAACACACATACACTTAAATTTACACTAACACTTGACACTTTGAACGCGTTGTGATAAAACTTCATAAACGATGACGTCACTGAAGTATCTGAAAATGAAATAAAATTCAATGTAACTTACATATTCTTTTTGCGATATTAATGATGCTCTAGTTTTAGTCTCGTGATATTTTTTTTTACCACTTTTATGAGTTAATTTATTTAGTACTAAATTAGAGCATACCCTTGTCGTCTTTATCAGAGCACACATGGTACGGCGACATAGAGCAGTCACTATTTAATGTAGGCAGGGATATATTTATTTATAACACTTCATTGCACAAACTAAATTATGAAAAAAAATAGCATTATTACAAAAAGAAAGACATCGTTTGTACAAGGGGCGGCCTTATTGCTCAGCAGCAATCTCTACCAGGATATATATTGAGTATGCGCCGCACTGTAGCGCTAGCGGTGTGTTATCTCATGGGCACACCCCGGACACTCCATACAAAATTATCGTTTTGACAGTCACACTGTAGAGACTGCAAATGTGTGTGTTAACGCTTTATGGTTGGCACATTTGTGACTAGCGTAAAAAAAAATTCGCGTTTTTCTGATGAAATACATCCGTAAACAGCACAATATCTAACCATTTTCTACGAAAAAAAATAATCACAAATCCAAAATAATAAAATTACTTTAAGTCAATTTGATTAATGTTGTCAATCTTCGTTGCGTATCGTCCTTGCAGAAAAATGCGGACCATTTTTAGCATGATCGCGCGGGGTGAGGTAAGTGTTTAATTTTGGCGGGAGGCGGAGACTGTCCGTTCTGTAGCATTTAGCTACTATTATGTATTCTGTGTCATGGGGCTATCATATACACAGTACGTGCAGACGCATTGACTGTTGCCGGCAGCGCTTCGACGACTGCCGTCGACACGTGGCGACGGCTGAAGTTCACAACTTGCCGTTCGTCTGTCGACCGAGACAGGAGACCGCGACCGTTACTTGACGTTCGGCAATGTATAGGCGACAATTCGCGAGCGAGACAGAGACAGGAGACAGAGACGCGAGACGGGA
>CAJQZM010041868.1:0-44013 GCA_907164665.1 Colias nastes | reverse complement strand
TGACCGTGACCGTCTAATCACTGGTGACCGTGACCGTCTAATCACTGGTGACCGTGACCGTCTCAATACCGGTGACCGTGAGCGGCGTATTATGGGTGACCGTGAACGGCGCGCTAGTGGCGATCTGAAAGAAAATAGTTTCTTTTTATATGGTGTTTAGAGTAATGTACAGAAAATTTAATGTAGAAAACATAATATAGTTATTATAAGTGTTTCATGATAATTCAGTTATATGTCGTATCAGAAACATAATTACATAATGAGATCAAATGAAAAACATCTGCCTGCTCATTTAAATTACAAAAATTCCTTATTATTCACTTCACTTTACACAAAGAAATCAACAATCCATTTCATCAAAACACGATTTACTAACACAAAATGACCAAAAACATTATTTTCTTCGTCTCACCGTGAACGTCGCGGTGATCGCGAACGCCTCGGCGACACAGAGCCCGCGCCGTCCAAATATAGTTGCTTGTAGCCTGTGTGACGCCATCTATATGACAAAAGAAATAAATAAATACGTAAATAAAAGCGAGTGTGCCGAGCACACGTGTCAGAAGTGAAACTTCTTTGGCAAGTGTCAAGCCCACGTGTTTTTTTTTTTTTTTTTTTTTGTGTGGTGTCTTTCAATGTTAGCCAGAAGGGCTTCTACATTTTAACGCGGACGCGGGGGTGATCTGAAGGTTCGCCCTGGTAGCGACATGCGCAAGGGCGTCCCCCCGCCACGGGGATCTCGAACCTCGGCTTGGGCTGTCGCTTGAGTGGAGGAGGCCAGGAGGGCCCTAATCGGACGGGCAGCCCACGTGTGTAGTGAAACTTCTTTGGCAGGATTCAAAGATACCAAAATCGTCGTCTTACTGCATAACGCGACGGTATTGCCATGATGCGACCTTGAAATTTTACTCTCAACGCGCCTAAATTTCACTTCAAGAAGAATGCTTAGATATACATAGCCTCTTTTAACGTTGAATATGCATATGTGACCTTAGATATTATAGTGTTGTTTCTTTTTTGTTTGTCTTGTGTTGTTTTAAGTGTTATTTTTATTCCGTTTCTAAAGTAGTTATGTAAGAAATATGTAAGCAGATTTTTTGGCTGCGAACCTCAAGGCGAGACTGAAAATCAGCGCTGTTGCACTCTTTCGAGTCAATCAGCATAGCTGTGTCTGTACCTTTTGCCATAAATTTTTTTTTTTTTTCATTGATTTTTTCTATTATTTTATTATATTGTGTTCTCTAGGTTAAGTAGATTTAAATGTATGTATCAAACTATTTGTGGCAATAAACGCATTCACTCATATCTCACCTATTAGGATCTTTTTCTTCAACTTGGAGTAGTTTCCGATCCCAACTTCCGGGCGAAGCTTGTCGTGCCCGCTTCATGACATTATCTATTTCCTTCCTACGACCGGCGGGATTTGAGGGGTCTGGAAGTAAAGTGTTACATTTATTAAGATGCACTTTTGTAAATAAACACACACACACTAAAAAGATAAAAATAAACATCTGTTCTTTGTTGATTTTCTTTTTACATCTTTACTAATCTATACTTATATTATAAAGCTGAAGAGTTTGCTTGTTTGAACGCGCTAATCTCGAGAACTACTGGTCCAATTTGACAAATTCTTTCGGTGTTAGATAGCCCATTTATAGAGGAAAGCTATTGGCTATATATCATCTCGCGAAGACCAACAGAAGCGGAGCAATGCGGGTAAAACCGCGGAGCACAGCTAGTAATAATATAATAAAGCTGTAAAGCTGAAGAGAATCCATCCCAAAATTCGTCTTTATAATATTATTAAAACTAAAACCTCGCGTTGAAACAAATCTAAGAAATCTATATCTTTGCTTAGTTTAAAAATAGATATGAGAACACACATTGTTGTATTTCTTTTAATTTTATCATAATCTTTGTTTAGTTCAGGACATACCTCTTGGGAAAAAACTGCCTTCCTTAACACAGATAAGAATTTTCGTAACTGCCAAGACGGAACTGCGTTCTAGATCACTACTAGTATTAAACAAAGTCGCTTTCTCTGTCCCTATGTCCCTTTGTATGCTTAAATCTTTTAAACTACGCAACGGATTTTAATGCGGTTTTTTTAATAGATGGAGTGAAGAAAAGACGTTTTAGTATATAATTTATTAGGTATAGATAAAGCGGGCGAAGCCGCGAGCGGTAAGCTAGCAACAATATATTTTAATTAATTATTATAAAGAAGCTAATACACTATCACAGCAAACCACTCCCGCATTCCGTTCCCATGCGAACGGCGTCGTCAGCAGTTTGCTGTGAAGGCTGGGTCGTAACATACATCTTGATTATTTATATATTTTAGTTTCCAAACCTTTTGTCAATTTAACATAAAATTACTAATTACTCAATTAAAATTTTTTTCAATCAGAATACATAGTGAAGTGTATTTTATTACAAACTAGCCCGCGGCTTTGCCCGCGTTTTCAAAGAAAACCCCGCTTTTTTTTTTTTTTGTGTGGTGTCTCTCAATTTTAGCCAGAAGGGCTTCTACATTTTAACGCGGACGCGGGGGTGAACTGAAGGTTCACCCTGGTAGCGACATGCGCAAGGGCGTCTCCCCTTGACGGGGATCTCGAACCTCGGCTTGGGCTGTCGCTTGAGTGGAGGAGGCCAGAAGGGCCCTAATCGGACGGGGAAAACCCCGCAATTTCCCGTTCCCGTGGGATTTCCGCGATAAAACCTATCCTATGTGTTAATCCAAGTTATCCTCTATATGTGTGCTAAATTTCATCATAATAAGTTCAGTAGTATTTGCGTGAAAGAGTAACAAACATACACACCTACACACACACATACATCCATTCTCAAACTTTCGCATTTATAATATTAGTAGAATCTTGATACTATTAACAGTTGTTGATGTTGTATGAAGTCATCTTTGGATCTAATTACCTAACTGATTTCAAATCTTTTTTAACTATAATTAATCAAATCTTTACAGAGCAACAATAATTGTTTCCAATATTACACTCTTCATAAAAACCTTCCTTGTTCCTTAACAATGTAATTCAGCTAATATTTTTAGCTGAAACATTTAAAAAATTAGCCAAAGTTGTTGAACTGTCTTGAGTTTATAAAGATTTACTTAATATTTGTATCTCAAGCCAATACAGGGAAAGCCACAGCAAACGTGTCCCCTAGTGGGGTAAGGAGCAGATGCATTATGCACACATCTGTTTCACCGATCGATTTTCTTTAGGGACAAGTAGGTGATCAGCCTTCTGTGTCCTGCCAGACCGAGATTATTTTTTTCTTCTTAGCCTCCACCGAGAATCAAACCCATGACCCTTGGGTTCCACGCTCACGCGTCAACCACTGTACCAAGGAGGCAGTCAGATGCCTGCTGCCCAAATACCAATAATCACCTGTAATCTTAGCATGTTGCGGATTCCTGTCCATATGCAGACGATTCTTCGAGGCCGTCTCCGCAGCGCGCGAGACCGACCCGTTGCGACGGGACGACATGCTGCAAAATTATTATTGTAGCTTTAATATATGTCTACACTCAATGCAAATACATATCAATGATATTTTAAGTACAAAGGGGTAGATAGGTTACCAATACAAGATTCAATCTTCAAAAACGGCACACTAAATAGATAAATCGATACATTAAATGTTTATTCATAGAACACAATCACACTTACAATAAAACACAAAACACTAATGTATGCCATACATGCTACAGTCTATCAGAGAGGTTAACCATACAGGTATACCTGCGCAGGTCAACCGGACAAAGTTAGGTACAAAAAACAGCAAAGGTATGGGAATAGTCCCACACATGTTTTGGACCTTTCAGGTGTATGATAGCATATATGGCAGCCATAGCCCATAACACAAACACACATTGATGTCAAAAATGGCATGATTCAACTAATAACCGATCTACACCTTTTTACTTATAACTGCAGACAGACACATCAAACTTATATTATCCCCTCTTTTTTTCTATGGAGGAATAATAAAGAAATATCTCCATGTTTTGTGTACAATTTCATTTATTTTATTTATATTTTGTTGAATGTTCTTACAGAATGACTTCTTATAAAGACAGAAAATTGTATTTCTGGTCAGTTTGTATGTATAGGAACTTCCAAACAACTCAAAGAAAAGCAAATCTACTGGAGATCTTTATGTAGCAGTAATCCTGGAGGCCTTTACATAGGAATAATCCCGATTTGCAACCTTTTTCTTCTAATTTACATAAATTTACCAAGAAGGTCAAATAAAGAAGAGATAAGAGGAAGAATAAATCCAGTAAATAATGAGAACTAATTTCTCAATCCTTGATTAAAACTTATCCAAACAATAAATTTTACACAACAATATAAAAAATTATTAAAAAATCGCCTGTAAATTGCCGAAAGATGGGTACAACACATTTTATACAATTGTTATTTAATATTTTCACAAATAAGTTTCAACCAAGGATAAAAGAAAATCAAAACGTACATCTATATAAAAATACAGTATAAATAAAAAATAAATGCCATCAAGTTAACCAACAAGTACTTATAATATTAAAGATGCAATGAATTCTATAAAAATATAGTTATTGCAAAGTGCAAATGAAATGAAAAAAATTGTACTTGTAGACTAATTATGATTTTATTTTAGGAAGCTCTGTGTTCTCATGTACCTATGCATTTAAAATTTTCTTGTGTACTGTAATACTGTTATATTTTTCTGTAATTGTATACTCTATCTTTCTTTATTCTTCTGTGGCAGTGTTACCAACTCTACCAACTTTTAGGTAGATCTACCTACTTTCAACCTTTTTTACAAATCTACTACCTTGGATGAAAAATCTACCAACTTTTTTAATTTATCGAAAATTTTATTTTATTTTTGCAAAAATAATATATTAAAACCTTTACTCGATAACCAACTCGATAACCTTTACTTGATAACCATGTGCTTCCACACAGTAGTGCTAATGTTGAGAGACTCTTTTCTGCTGTTAATCTATTAAAAACTTCTAGTCGCAATAATTTATCTACTGAGACTCTCCAGGGACTTTTACATACGAAACGATTTACCAGCGACAGCTCCGAACAACCTGTACCTACTAAAGATTAAAATTGTAAAATATTTATATGTTGTTTAGTTGACATGCCAAAAATATTTAAATAAATAGATCATAAAATAATTCACCAATCCAATTACGCTGTCCAGTCTTTGATTTAATTTTGTTTTTATTCTAAATATTAACAATTTGGTTTTTTCTTATTGCTTTTTCAAAAATAGTCAAAAAAATAATTTATTTTTACTAAAATAATCGGTTATAGATATTATACGACCGTGCAGATTCCCTCTAAATCTTGAAAAAAAGAAGTTGGTAGATCTACCTACTTTTCGAATTGAGTTTGGTCGGAAACTACCAACTTTTAGAGTCGTACGGAAGGATTTATAAAAATTCGAGTTGGTTACACTGTTCTGTGGCTTACTTTACACTTCATTTAATATCCAAATCAATAAGATGTATCCACCAGGACATTTAAATTTAATTCCTAATGATGTTTGTTATCTTTTCATAATCTAATACTGCACACAAATATTGATTTTGTGTGTATGGATTCTGAATAATATTTCTTTGTTGTAAGTATGATACTATCAGGGTTCTACTTTCTCATTGATGATTTTGTACATTGATGGTTATGTGTGTATCAATGAAAAAAAAACTTCTTCAGTGTGTACTTTTAATGATAAATGAAATAAAACCTTTGTTGAGCACAATGTATTGAATACAAAACAACTGACAAATTTGATTCTCATCTTATCACTTATCAATTACTTAAACTAAATCAATTTTCCTATTTCGGGCTTATAATTACTTACTCATACAAAATCTATAAAATACTTTCACAAAATGGCGCCTATTGATTTTTCACCACTCACCTGCGTATTAGTGAAAAGCTTACCTAGGTGACTCCGAAACGACTTAGTGGAGCGAGGGCTCCAAACGCGCGCGCGGCAAGACGCGAAGGGGCGAAGCCCCGGGGCTGCGCGGACAGCGGTGGCCGGCAGGATGCGATTGCCAGCAACGCCGCTGCAAAGCCAACCGACATACTTATAATCACGAATACGCGACGCGACGAATGCGCGAATTTCGCGACAGAACGGTCGCGCGAACGGATCTTGGCCACGCCAGGCACACATGCAGCCTTCGGGCGATCGCGGCGGCGGCTCCGCGGTACGAGCCGGACGAATCTCTCCGTCATGACGGTTCACCTCCATTCCTTCAATTCCCTTTGTCAAGCTACGTGTAATCCTGGCGTAGACAACATATGTACTATATCCACCTTAATAAATCACAAAACAAAGTTACGAACCAGTATAAACACCAAAACTTTCACAGATGTTCAATGATGGTAAGCCGATGATCACTCGTTACAATAATCACGACACACCTTTCTCGAAGCATCGGCCATTTTGTTTCATATTACGATCTGCAAAATTTTGACAGCTGAACTCACAGGCGTCATTATTAGCACAGATAAAGCTAAAACAAAATATTTTTAGTCTGTCACAATATTATACACTTCTATTAATTTTAAAGTTTAAATGGTGCTTTTTTATATTATAATATTAGAAGTGCTAAGCGTTTCAAAATATACAATTACCAATAAATTATACATTATAAATTTATACTCGGAGCGTTCAAGTCAGTGTTATCATCCTAAAATAATAGTTATTAGTGTTAACCAGTGTTATCATACTTGATACACAATTAATAATTTTTATCAAACATACTAGATAATATTCTGAGCAATCCATGAATAAAAGTAAAATGCATCATGGATGCATGATTTGAATTTGAGAACTCAGTTCGGAATAAATATTTTTTTTACTACCTACCCTCTACTAGTTTAAACTAGATACCAAACATTTATTCTTCAT
This sequence comes from Colias nastes, assembly GCA_907164665.1. Taxonomy (NCBI): domain Eukaryota; kingdom Metazoa; phylum Arthropoda; class Insecta; order Lepidoptera; family Pieridae; genus Colias; species Colias nastes. Next base: position 37,068 of record CAJQZM010041868.1, on the reverse strand, counting down.
TCAAAACTACTCAATTTAAAGTCAATGAACTATGAATACCTACCATATTAATTGTCATGTACTTTATTTAATTTAATAAAATAAAACGACGTCGATAAAAAGGTTAGGTTCACCTTATGATAAAAATATAGGTTTATTGACATATATAAATCAAGTAAAAGTTAACTATAATATTTTAATAATATTAATTTCATTTTAATGTAATATTATACAGTACTGCAATTGAACTTCTAAGAAGAAAATTGGCACGGTAAATAATACTAGCTTTCCGCCCGCGGATTCACCCGCTTTGTCTAAAAACATAATAAACAGCAAACCGGGCGAACTCCGTTTCGCCACAAGTTACACCTTTTCTTTGCTATAAACCTCACGGAGCCCGAGACCTTTCCAACGAATGCAAAACCGTGGAAATCGGTTCGTGCGTTCTGGAGTTATAGCGTCAGGAAGGAAAACCCGACTTATTTTTATATAGTAGATTATAAACTAAAACCTTCCTCTTGAATCACTCTATCTATTAAAAAAACCGCATCAAAATCCGTTGCGTAGTTTTAAAGATTTAAGCATACATAGGGACCTTGATATATATTGGTCCATGATAGGGACATAGGGACATAGGGACAGAGAAAGCGACTTTGTTTTATACTATGTAGTGATGATGTGATAAATTTTAGCAGCTGAAAGAAACCACAGGTTGGTAAAATGCAGCAATGGTGGCTCAGTGGTGAGGATCTCGGATTTCAAATCAATAAGTCAGGGACGTTCGAGACGGGCGTGCAGGATTAAAATAAATTTTTCAATTTATCTGCGCACGTTATAATATCACCACTGCTTTAATAGTGAAGAAAAACATCGTGAGGAAACCGACATGTAGAAAATTCAAAAGTTCGATGACATGTGACATTTACCAACACGCACTTGGCCAGCGTGGTGGATTATGGCCTGTCCCCTTATAGGAGGCCCGTGTTCCAGCAGTGGGAACGTACATGGGCTGATGATGATGACGATGAAGTACCTAAGTTAGTAAGTAATGTATTGTTTTCAGGCATTAATCTATACTATCTGTATAGTCTATACTATAAATTATAAAGCTGAAGAGTTTGTTTGTTTGAACGCGCTAAAAGAACTACTGGTCCGATTTGAAAAATTCTTTCGGTGTTAGATAGCCCATTTATCGAGGAAGGCATAGGCTTTATATCATTACGCTAAGACTAACAGGAGCGGAGCAATGCGGGTAAATCCGCAGGGCACAGCTAGTTCTTTATAACTGCAAGAATTGACTTAGTACATGCGTTTTATATGCATACGCATAATATCACGAGTACACGTACGTCTATTTAAAAAGTAAACGCGGTTAAGCCCAGTCTACATTGTTACAGTCACGAAATCAAATAAAGGGGAGTACACACAAAATATTCATAGAGAATCGTATGATCATCTTTTGGCTTATCTTTTGGCTTGTGACATGCATTTTTGAGCGACATAAAGATTTTCGTCACGCATATACTTAATACCTAGCTATCCTATAGTCGAGCCAATTTAATAGGCAACACTTTACGTCTATCAATTTTATCTTCGAAGAGAGGTAACCTGTTTAAAATATCGCATAAAGTGAATTATTAATCGATACGGACTTGAAACATTTGTCAATCGAACTTGAAACACGTCATGTCAATTTTAAAATTCATCAGGCATCCCTGTCCCAGTAATATACTGTCTTTCGTAAATGTAAGGAGCAAATTAAGACAAATATCTACTATAATTAAAAAAAACACAACGCATTTATTAATTTATGATGATTTTTATTCACAAGTTATCAATGCTTTCGATTCTAGATGTAAGATTTCGATTTTTAGAGTAACGTCTGGTATATAAAAAGAAAAAAAGGTTTATTGACACAAAATTGTAGCGACGTCAGTTCTTTAAATCAGAAATTGTTTATTATGTTTAGAATGGTTTATCCCAAGTTTATCCTTATCCTTAGATTACAAAATAAAAGGCAGATGGAGCGTTGCCGAACTAAACCGAATGATTTATCGTCATTTCCCTAAAGTTGTGTGCTGTCATTTCGCCGCTGCACTGTACGTACACGGTGCTTCTGTGTGCGTGAAAAGATAACAGATATTGAAAAATTTCCCAAATTTTTCCCCAACTACGGAAGAAAGAGGGTTATGTTTTTCGAGTGTATGTATGTATAATATTTCTTTCTCACACCCTGCAGTATAAACCGTTGGACCAATTTTGAGTTGTGAGGTGTCATTGCAATCATCTGAATTATAATGGTAGTGGTGGTAGTGACGTAGGCTACATAAATAAGCAGTCAAGTTTTAATTTTAATATAAATTCGGGTTTATGATATTTTTTTATAATATTGTAAAAAATATTTTGTTACATAAAGCATAAGGACGAAATAATTTTATTCAATTTTTAATTAAATAAATGACATTAAAAAAAAGTTGCAATATTACAATAATTAAATTATTTTTTATTTTTCAAAATATATGAATGCGAATAGCGGTCGTTTTTAGTCGAGAATGCGGGACATTTTATTTTCATCATATCCATCATGGTGTTCACATGAATTAAACCGCGAGCGAAAACGACTATGACGTTTTTTATAAAAGTAACAAAAAAATATATAATGCTTATTAAAATAATCTAATAATAATCTGAAACTTTATTGCCCTATAAAAACTAGAAAAATCCAACAGCACTAACCCGAAGATCTTTTAACCATTTTACCGTTTTACCCATAAAAATGGCAAATTCATTTTCAAAATATTGGCAGCATATGTTGAAGTTTTGTATTCCTTCTTACATTTAAAATTATTATTTGTATAAAAAAAATAATCTACAGGAAACCTGTAAAACGATGTTTTATCTTTTTTTTTGTTTTCGGGAACAAATTTTACAGCGTTTTAATATCACAAGACAGCATTTTTTTACTAAAATTGCAAACCCATTTTGACGTATTACACTGGTATAGCACTGGCGCAGGTTGGTATTTGCTTTTGATTTCGTATTTTCTTTGACAAGGGCGATGGATGATTGTCATGCTACATCTGCCTTTTATTTAGTAATATATGGGTTTATCACTAAAATCAAATCTTAAAATTACTTGTAACGGTCATTATTATTATAAATATTATGTAATCGTATTTGAAAACAGTTAAGCAAATGTGCAGTTCTAACAAAACGAAATAATATATTATTCTATGTCGTCGTTACTAGGTTATGTTGTTGAATTTTGTTGAACTGTCAAATGTTGCCTATTTAAAATGGCTCTACTATAATTATTAATAACATTGTTACAAAAATTACAATGCATCCATAAAATTGTTTATTTTTAGTAAAGTACGGTCCTACTGTGGGCACAGAATACGTAATATTATGGTACCTAGTAGGCAGTAGCCAACGCTACCGTGGGCAAAAGTTATTCTGCGTCATAATCTACAACAATTAATAGTATCATCAAAAAGTTCAGCGGTTTTCGCGCGAAAGCGTTACAAACATACACCCTTCCTTATAAACTGTCGCGTTTATAATATTAGTAGAAAATGATAAATTTTGTAGAAGAAACTAAATAAATTTGTATAAATAGGAAAATTTATCACTACATAGTATAAACTATAAAACAAAGTCGCTTTCTCTGTCCCTATGTCCCTTTGTATGCTTAAATCTTTAAAACTACGCAACGGATTTTGATGCGGTTTTTTTTTTAATAGATAGAGTGATTCAAGAGGAAGGTTTTAGTACCTATATAATTTATTAGGTTTTAGACAAAGCGGGCGAAGCCGCGGGCGGAAAGCTAGTTATAATTATAAAAAAAGATCCTACGGAATGTTTTTAAAAAAACAAAGTTGATATCAATTTATGAGGAAAACAAACTAAGAAATACATTTTGTTATTGCTAATAATATATATTACATAAACAAAAGTCAAAACATAAAAACAAATGCCTGCATAACATTTTACTATCTTCATTTTCAATATGAGGTGATCTGAGGTGATCTTTAATTTACATAACAACTGACCTATTTATATTATTCTAATTTCTCTCACATAACATATTTTTATTTTATTAATAAAATTAATTATACCTAGTCCGTGTGCACGCTATTAGCGACCACGACTCGTACATGCTTGTGAAACATGATCATATTAATATTATTATAACACAGATTATAATCTAAAGGCCCCAGTACACAATGGCCCATGGCCATGCTGACCCATTGCAGGCCATTGCCATTGTGTACACGGGGTAATTGTATATGATGGCGGGCAATTGTCTTTCGTGGCGCGCAATCGGGGAGTTGTCGGTTTTTTGGGCACACTTCAAAGGAATCGTGGCGTAGCGTGGCCTGTGGTGTTCACACAATGGGCCATTGTTTAGTTCGTCACCGACCGCTGACTTAGATAGTGCACTTTTTTGTTGCGTACTAGAACTAGAATTTTATTTTTATATAAAATATAGTATTTGATCTCCTAAAATGTCAGTATCGTGGAGCAATGAAGAAACTTTCAGGTTTATTGATTTATATCAATCTGAGCCCTGTACGTCCATCGCAAGTGGCTTGCCAGGCAGCAATGAGACATGGGCCATTGTGTGAACACTGAACAGCAATTGATCGTGGCCTACAGTTGTGCATTGTAAAGCGTGGCCCATCACATGCCATTGTGTACTGGGGGCTTAAATCTTCCCGCCCTTTTTGACAGCTGGAATGTTAAGCCCATAGATTAATAAAATTAGAAAGGCGTATGTAGTCGTATAAGTTTTTATATAATTTTGAATTATTGGTATAATATTTCCGATTGTTAATCGTTTTATGTAAATTTTTAATGAGATTTTTTGGGTGCAGTGTTAGTGAGTCGTTTGGAAATTGCTTGCGTTTTAGATGATAGAATATGAACGATATTTATTGAGACATAAGAATGTAAAATGAAAATTAGATTCATAGGTCAGTTGTTGGTTATTATTTTTTACTTCTGAGGTTTTTCATTAAAAATATTACGACACGCGTGTCCAGTAATAACGAGCTTAAGGTATAAGTGGATAAAGCATGAGTGATTAAAACTTAGAGTAGGTATGTATTAGCAAGATTAAAATAATTAGTTTATCTATTAATTTCACTCTATAATTATTGACATAGTTAATACCTATTACATTTATAATTGAATTGTTTAAAATATAAACGAAGATATAATACCTTATATTACTAGCTATTATATCTACCTACGTTCTGCGTAACTTTTCAAGCCCACATATAAATCAATGTGCTATTTTTAAACAGCCTTTACAAATCAGCTGTTTGGAGAAAAATTACCTACTTGCTTTTCAACCCTCGACATTGACGAGAAGTGTTATAATTTACGTGTACTTGTTGTACGTTGTTATAATCTGTGGTAAATTTTAAATATTATGTGTTTGTGAGTGTTGCTTAGTAAGTGCGTTAGTAGGTAAGTGTAGGTACGTGCTGCATAAAATTAACAATTTTTAAGTAGGTTACCCCCTCCTTTTTATTCCCTAGATTGTTCACCGTTACTACAGATAAAAAAAGAGCGAGTGTGCCAAGCACACGTGTCAGAAGTGAAACTTATTTAGCAAGATGCCAAGATACCAAAATCGTCGTATTACTCCATGACGTGACAGTATTGCCATGGCGCGACCTTGAAATTTTACTCTCAACGTAGGTACCTACCTAAAGAAGTTTCACTTCAATAATAATTATAAATAGGTACTCAATTTGTAAAATACCTGCACCGGTAGTACCTATACTAGGTACATATTGTGGATTATAAAAGGAATCATTGTGCAATTGTAACTTCAAATCATTTTAGATTCAGAAGTTTCGAGCTAACTCAAAAAAACAGGGCCGTATTATGACCTCTTATTTCCAGTCAGTTTACGTCGTGAATTGAACTGACTGGCAAATTCATATAATAATAATTAACCATGGCTTGTTATATAATCATAATACCATTGAACCTAGTAAAGCATTTTAATACAGGCGAAGTCGGGTAAAGCAACAAGTATGAATATATTATTACGATAATATTGTTTCCAACTGCACAAAACATGTTATTATGTTGTTATATCTATTTATACGGTAAATTAAAATACTATCTCAGGTCGTAGAGTGATCGTATAGCGTTTAACAAAAATATAAAATTGTAAACAAGTTACGAATGTGACAAGATAAGTTGGATATTTTGTTTAATAAAAATAAATAAAAAGAAAAACAACTAAACCTGTTTATGCAGTTATATCACATATTGTAATACTGTGGTTATATTATGTAAGTAGTTACTTCATCATCACTACATAGTATAAAACAAAGTCGCTTTCTCTGTCCCTATGTCCCTTTGTATGCTTAAATCTTTAAAACTACGCAACGGATTTTGATGCGGTTTTTTTTAATAGATAGTGTGATTCAAGAGGAAGGTTTTAGTATATAACTTATTAGGTTTTAGACAAAGCGGGCGAAGCCGCGGGCGGTAAGCTAGTACTTAGTAAAAAAAAAACAGTGATCAAAATTCGACCACAGATAGCTATAAACAAAAGTGTCAAAATGTTAGTGGGAATATCCTACTATCCTATCCTACTAATATTATAAATCCTATCCTACTTATATTATAAATGCGAAAGTTTGTGAGGATGTGTATGTGTGTGTTTGTTACTCTTTCACGGAAATACTACAGAACCGATTACAATGAAATTTAGCACACATATACATAGAGAGTAACTTGGATTAACACATAGGATAGGTTTTATTCCGAAAATCCCACGGGATCGGGAACTATGCGGGTTTTTCGTTGAAAACGCGGGCGAAGCCGCGGGCGGAAAGCTAGTTTTCTTATATTTTAGCTGTCCCGGCAAAATTTGTTCATACCCTGTGATAAAGGTAAGGCAGTTCCACGTTTGCCGGGACAGCTAGTAATTATTGTAAAATATTTTGTAATATATAACTAAGTTGTATATTAATTGTGTTTGTTTTAAGTAGGGGATAAAAATGATTAATTTGCGCGTTCGTAGGAAATGCGAGTAAAACCGCGGGAGGGAAGCTAGTTACCTACACCATAAATAATTAAAACAAATGATATTATATAATTATGTATTTAACCGCAAAGAATATAATATTACTAAAATACTGTTTCGTAACGTTTCTAGGTACCTGACACTTTAGTATAAGTCGTAATTATGATGTTTTTAGGGATCCTTCATATTATACCTAAACTAGCTGTGCCCCGCGGTTTCACCCGCATTGCTCCGCTCCTGTTGGTCTTAGCGTGATGATATATAGCCTATAGCCTTCCTCGATAAATGGGCTATCTACACCGATAGAATTTTTCAAATAGGACCAGTTGTTCCTGAGATTAGCGCGTTCAAACAAACAAACAAACTCTTCAGCTTTATAATATAGATTAATTAATAGATAAATCTTATAATATGCAAAATAATAATAATAGGTACCTACACAGTTTGTTCTGCTCTCGAAAATAATGTAAGGCGTATAGGACCAACAAGATCGTTGTGGATCCGCGGGTTCGTTCGCGATATGAGACTAAGTTTGAAGTCAGAACCCTTTAAAATAGTCCGATTCGCGCTTTGCCTGATGGTTGTTAATTTGTTAATCTTATTTAATAGGCTTTACATATACTACACGTCATGTTTATGTGCTAATCCAGTTGGTCCATTGAAAAGTTACATTTGGGGTTGCATTTTTTAGAGGACGCAATTTTATTTTTTTGATGTGTAGGGGTGGTCAGTGTGAAGCTAAAACCAAGTTTGTGGGGTCGCCACCCTTGTCCCACGGCCGCCATCTTGAAAATAGCGGTTGATATGGTTTTTACGATATATCTCTTAAACTATTTATTTGATAAAAAAAAATTGTTTATATTATTTGTTGCAAATTAAATACTCTACAACTTTGATCCTGCAACTTTTTGTCGTAGAACTATAAATAAAAAAGTTATAAGCGAAAATGTTCAGAAATTAGAGATATTTATATTTCTCAATAAAACTTTTTTTTAATAATTTTACGTAGAAATGATATTTGACCATTTTTGTAGATTGTTTTTCGAGGAACAACTTTTATATACAACATTTTTTCATTAATTAAATAGCTAAGGTTTTACAGCGCTCCGAAGTGAGTACTAATTTTCAGTACTCTGAACTATACAGTATACTTATATTATGTGTGTACTAATAATAATTTGTCATCAGTAATGGTTTTTTTTGTTATTATAATATTTTTAATAATTAATTTTGCAATATCACTAATAATTAATTATTGAATCTTTTCCCCACCACCCAGGAGGTAGAGTCTGGAAGCGCGACTTTTTTTTACGTCGAAAAGCAGGTCTGAAATGTTCTGCAGTGTGCTTCTATTGTTCTGGAGTATGAGAAAAGAGCCAATAGCCAATATATGTATAGTTAAGAGTACTGAAAAATAGTACTCACTTCAGAGCGCTGTAAAACCTTAGTTATTGACGTTATGAAAAAATGTTGTAAATAAAAGTTGTTCCTCGAAAAACAATCTACAAAAATGATCTGATATCATTTCTTCGTAAAATGATAAAAAAAAGTTTTATTGAAAAATATAAATGGCTCTAATTTCTGAACATTTTCACTTATAACTTTTTTATTTATAGTTCTACGACAAAAAGTTACTACACCAAAGTTGTAGAGAATTTAATTTGCAACAAATAATGTTAACGATATTTTTTTATCAGTTAAATAGTTTAAGAGATATATCGTAAAAACCATTTCAACCGCTATTTTCAAGATGGCGGCCGTGGGACAAGGGTGGCGACCCCACAAACTTGGTTTTAGCTTCACACTGACCCCCCCTACACATCAAAAAAACAAAATTGCGTCCTCTAAAAAATGCAAGGTTAGGGCTAAAAAATGTAACATTTCAATGGATCAAGTCAATAATCTTTGTAATAAGGTTTTTATGTAAAAGAGAAACAAGTTTTATATTTAAAAGGTATTAAATCAACTATTACCTAGTTTTAATGATGATTTTACGCGAACGAAGTCGCGGGTACAAACTAGTAATCTTTACTAATACACTGGTCATCAAAAAAATCGACCCACCTGCATTTTTACGGAAAATTGCGGTTTTCTCACAAACTAAACAAAAAATTTGTTTGGAAACTGAAGTGATTAATTAAACGTGCATATTTACACGAATATAAACACATAAAATCATTAACATCATAAAAAAAATTGTCAATTTCGAATAAAGATCAAAATCCTCAATTTTCAGCTTTTTCTTTATTTAATTTCAAATGCAGTTTATTTTGTAATCATGAAACATTATGATCACGTTTCCTTCGAATTTATACTCAGTACTTTCTCTTCTTTCTGGAATGATAGCCTGCGTTCACCATTTTAAAGAAATAATCAAGATTTTGATGGTCTCTTGAGGAATTCGTTATCATTCTTCCCTCATGGCGGTTTTCAGGTCTCCTATTGTTGTAGGGGCTGAATTACGAGCTCTAAGCTTTATTTTTTAATTGTCCCACATGTGCTCTGTAGGTTTCAAATCGAGACTTTTTGCTAACCAGAGTGTAACTCCAATGCGGACCTCTTCTAAATACTGGATCACGATTCGCTCTACGTGTTTCCGAGCATTATCATGCATAGACTCAAAGTTTTTGCAGATACAGCCGGCGTATTACACCATATGATAGTCCAAAACCTTGGTAATGTATTGAACAGCATTTAATGAGCATCTTTTTATCGTCAAGCTCCGTGCGTCTTGTCAAAGAAATGCCACTCTAGAACTTTACAGAGCCTCCATCATAATCGACCGTTTCTCTTACCTAGCACTGAACAAATCGTTCATCTGGTTATCGCATGACATAAAGACGTCTATCAGCACCATATAAAGTCATTCGCATCTTGTCACTCAAAAGTACTGACTCCCATTGGCCTATAGTCCAGTTTGCGTGATTTCGAGTCAATTGAAGTCTGTTTTGTCGATGAGCTGTGGCTGATTGTGGCCCTGTTTCTGGCTTGTGTGGTCTTAGGTTCTACTCCTAAAGTCTTCTTCTAACAGTTCTATCATTTATACCCACCTCCTTATCTTCACGCAGGCGTCACTAGAGATCTACACCAGACAGATGTCGATTTTGTAGAGTTGATTACATTATCTAGGGGTCGTCCCTTTGAGTTGCCGCCCTATTTCTTGCAGATCAATATTTTCATCGATACTGCCCAGTCTCTGGAAACCTTTGGTAAACTCATCGAACTGCAAAACAGCTCAGATTTTACTTTTTAGCCACGGCAAGTTGACATAACCCCTGTTTCAGTAGAGCCACAGTTTGGGCCCCCTCAGCTACAGTAGTATCCATTCTTTTGAGACAAAATTTATCAAAACTACAGCATCAATTATTAAACTTAACGTTATGAACAAGAGATCCCGAAAAAAGTCATTTTGGTACTGGGAACACGGGCATAATTTGTCCCGCCGTAAACCGTCAAATCAACACTGTACAGTATTTCTGTATAAAAATTTGTTAAGAATCATTAAGTGCAGTAAAATTTACGACAAACATAATGATTAGCATGTTATCAGACCCTTACATTAAAATACAACAATATAAGACGACTTATTTGTGAAATAATCGATAAATAGCAAACATAGTGTAGGTGGGTCGATTTTTTTGATGACCAGAAAGCTGAATAGTTGGTTTGTTTGTTTGAACGCGCTAATCTCAGGAACTACTGGACCGATTTGCAAAATTCTTTGGGTGTTAGCCCATTTATCGAGGAGGGCTATATATCATTACGCTAAGACCAAACGGAGCCGAGCCATGCGGGTGAAACAAAATCATTTAGATTCTTGATTCTAGAATATCACGTGTCTATGCCATGTCCCAACCAGAACGTTTCAGAGGTGCTAATTGGTAGTCCTATAAGGGAGATAAGAACGTTGTATAAACCCCAAAGTGGCGCATTTATAAAGCCATTTGATGGTATTGTGTTGCTGTAGCAGCAACTCAGATGCCAATTTGACCTATAGAAGAGTACACTTATAGAATCGCGATGCTGTTATAGAGCGAAGTAGTGATATAAAAGGAACCGCGATGCTGTTACAGCGCGAAGTTGTGTTTTAAGAGTAACCGCAAATCTTTTGTAGCACGAAGTTGCGATGTATGAGCCACCGCGACGCTATAATTATAGTACAAAATGGTAAATCGTGTACCAGTTGATAATACGAGTAAATGACTATAGGAACCATCATCGTGGTGTCAAGTATTAATTTTTGTTACGCTGTTAATTATGTTAGATACATAAACTGACTTGTGAATGAAATTTTACTGATAGATTATATGCATAATTACGCTGTTTTTTTAATGCCCCCCTCGAATTATTGAGTTTTAAGTAATTAAAAACTAATTTTACACCAAATTGCTGTATAGGATGCCAAATAGCAACTCCGTGGCTATTATACATCCGCAAACGAACGTAGTTTTGACAACTGTCATGCCATATACTGGATCTTGACTGGATTAAATTAGTAGGGTTCCCTGATGTAAATAGAAAACCCATAACATGTTTTTTTTTTTTGTATTTTCTAGTGTAAATTCCGATTTTTAGATTCCGATCCCGAAGTGTCAAGCAAAACACTAGAGTCTGAATGGTCTGCTTCTGAATTATCACAAACCACATGATGGCTGTTAACTTGGTTTTGTTCATAGGATGTAAGAGATTGTACGGAATCATTGTCCGTATTCGAAGCCTCACCTTGAATTTGTCTGGTGTCAATCGTTACTGAAGTTGCGATTTTTTTAAATCGCTTTCTTACTTGTCTTACATATGTTCCACTTCGTTTAAACCTTTTCCATTCTTCTAAATCCATGATTATTAAATAGAACCCTTCAATTATTTACGATACGGTGCTGACAATATGGCAGGTTTTTGTTGTTTTAAAGTGAAAGAAACTCTCTTATAGGCCGTATATCTCTCGTAAGTGTCGCATTTTACTACATTAATACGCCGTTTTTGTTACATAACAGAGTTATTAACTCTTTTATATTACAGTAAATCAGTTCTATAACTCTGACCACTCAGCTATTAAACCACTGCGTTATAATGGGCAGAAAAACACTAATATAATTCAATTAGGTTACAAAGAAGTGATATAAAACTCGGATATATCACCTAATTGCTCTATTATGGAGTTTCAGCAACCATGAAGATTCACAGTGCTATAATAGTAATAAGGAAAACCATTACAACACTAAATTGTCCTATTGTAGATTTTTGTACGCCTCTATAGGCATGGGACTATAAAGGTTACCCTAGAATCGTTTATTGCACTAATTTGCTGTAAAAAAGAGACCACCAGCGCTGTTATGTGATAATATCGCCCTGTTATTGCTGTATCAAAATCTGGATAAGAGCTGCTCTATAAACGCCGTATAAAATAGTGATATAAACGTTTACATCACCTTGTTATGGGACAAATTTGCTGTGTATGATTATAGAGCAAAATCATCTCATTAAACGCTATTATACAACAAGCTTGTCACCGCGACACTGTTATACGTCATTTAAAAAGCTTTTTAGTGATGTAAGTTATTGTTATAGGACATCTTTGCTGGTTGGGGTGACAGCCAATCATCGATCAGTATAATCTATCAAAGAAAATTCAATCTTCGAACAGAGATTTAAAGTCGATTATTGAACGTACACTAACTAGGTACAATTATTTTGATTCCATTTAGTGCAAGAGCGTATACATATAATAATAGTATTAAATAATTTATTTATATAGCTCTGTTTATTTTATTGTTTGATAACTGACTGCAGCAGAAGTGTAAATAATGTTTTTGGAATGAATGTGTGTATATTTATTGGTATCTACGCTCGTAAGCGTAAACTAAGTATCTTAGACTTGTCGTAGGTACCTATTTTTTTACTTTAAGGCCTGAATCGGGTAGAATTCCCTTTTAATACCGAAAATTAACTCTAGTTATAACCGTTTTTCTTCTTAGATTCTTAATGTACATATCTAAAAAAAATGTATATTAAAGTTTCGAATATGATAAAGGGCATGGTTGTTTTAATTTGTTTATTTTACAATCAGGTTTTTTGGAAAAAAATCATGAACTGAGGTCGATACCAAAACGCTAAGTCAATATAACGTCAATTATTGTAGTGTTTTTACAGTGTGTTTATGAAATTGAAACACAGGGCATGGTTGTTTTAAATTTTGATTCCATATCCAAATATCTTTTTAATAATTTTTATACGTACTTTTACTACGGTAGATTCGCGCTGGTCCCCCGATCCCGCCTTGTAAATCACCTAGCAAGGTCGCTAGCCCCTATTAAGGCCTTAACAGAATATGTCGTTATTATTATCTTAATAATTAACAATTAGGTACTAATATTTTATTTATTATCTTAACAAAAACAATATTATATTGACTTGAAATAAAATCAAGTAGTAATTGAAAATAGGTTTCATCAATGTCCCCCGCGGCTTCACTCCATCTCTTCGACTCGTTGTGCATTATGACCCTCATCATGGGCCCTCATCACAATGGACAACGTTGGGCGAGTAGAGGCAATCACGATAGTGCCGGGCCTAAATGTCTATGATTTGCCGTCGTTATGGATGTTTATTCATAATCGACGATCATTTGATGGGCCAACGCTGCCCATTGTGAATAGGTCCCATTAGATACTAGCTGCGCCGCTCGGCTTCACCCGCATGCAAAATCAAGTAGGTAGGTATGTATTTCTATTTTATCCAAATCCGTCCAGTAGTTTTTACGTGAAAGTAACAAAATCCATCCATCCATACATCCATCTACACACCCAATATATCCTGGTTTCTCATAATTAAGCATTGCCATAGAGATGACGGATCTACATAAACCGGTGTTACATTACTTATATATTTTTATGCACGTGTATTGAAATCACACCACCCGAGCCAGACTTGTTTTATCTGAACGATAAGGTGAATGAATAAATTAATACTTTCTTTGTAATCGCTGTGTCATAAGCTATCACGGTTTTGGCATCGTATCAGTTTTAACCGCGACTTCGTTCGCTTGAATAAAACATGGTAATATTATCCTATCCTATTAATATTAAAAATGCGAAAGTTTGTGAGGATGGATGTATGTGACATGTTTTTTTTTTTTTTTTAATTATAGAGGGAAAAAATACTGTTAAGTATCTCAGGTCAAGATCTGTGACCTGGTATGTCGGTCTCGATCATGGTCTCATGGTCCATACCGACTAAAACAACCCTCTTTCTCCCATCCATATCCCCGCGGGATGGCCGTTAGGCTTTACTTCGCGGGGGGACGTATAACATTGCTGCTTTTCTCACTTATGTTCTATGCCGTCAAACTTTTCGCATCCGTTCTTTCTTTCGTAAGTCTTTCAGAACCTCCGTTGCATAAGCGCTCGTTGCTTCCCATGATTCCTTGTTTGACAACATCACTCCGATTATGTTCTCAGGGCATACTTTTGTTCCCATTGTTGTTTCCCAGGTGTCCCGGGCTTCTTGGTATGCTGGACATATAAAGAAAACATGTTCTGCATTTTCGTCTTGTCCACAGGTGGGGCACTCTGGAGAATCTTCATGCTTAAACCGATGTAGGTATTCTCGGTAGCAACCGTGACCGGAAAGCATTTGGGTCAGATAGTAATTAACCTCACCGTGCTTACGATTGACCCATGGTTCAATCCGTGGAATAAGGCGATGGGTCCATCTTCCCTTGGTAGAGGTGTCCCATATCCGTTGCCACTTTTCTATACTCTTTCGTCTTTCTTCCGTTTTCAGCTCGGTCTTTGTGAGCGCGGTGCCACTTTTCTGACGATGGTAAAGGTTCTTTCGCTCTTCTGTCAAGACTTCGATTGGCAGCATTCCAGAGATGACACATGATGCCTCTACAGAAACAGTGCGGAATGCGCTGGCAATGCGTAGTGCGCTAACTCTGTACGTCGAGTATGAGTCTGTATGTGACATGTGTATGTGTATGTATGTTTGTAACTCTTTCACGCTAATACTACTAATCGATTACAATGAAATTTACACATACAGAGGGTAACTTGGATTAACACATACGATAGGTTTTATCCCGGAAATTCCATTAGAATGGGAACTTTTCGGGGGTTCTTTGACTACGTGAGCGAAGCCACGAACGGAAAGCTAGTATGAAATAAATAACTTAAACGTTAATATCTGAACTAATTTATGTACCTAGAGATAACCTTATGACGAGGTATCATGTTCTGTAGGTATAGTTTATACACAGATAACTTTGATAAAAGCGAAAGTGAATATTTTTGGTTTCATTGCACTGCTATTAATAACTGTAATATAATTACGTATAAGTTATAGGTGTTCTTTATATATTACTATCTAATCTAATATATTTTTTAATTAGGTTAAGTGTTATTTTAACATTAATTTCGTATTATTTCTTCCCGGCCGCGTAAGGTTAAGGAAGCTTTGAACGATTTGCAAGCTGCGGTATTCCCGAACAGCCACGATTCTCTCTGAGAAAAGAACTCATTTGTACCTAAAAGGCTGGCAAAAAATACTACCTACTGGTTCTATTTGAAAACTCATTTCTAATAAAAACTCCATTTTTTGAGGAAGTTAGACATGCCGCGAAGCGGCGTTAAAATAAAAGTTACACATATGTGAAGAAAGCAGATGAAACAGCACACTGGTACCTATGTAATGAGAGTGCAGCTTTACATTATTATCATTTCTTTTTTTAAGGGTTTGCTGTTTATCACTAAGCAGGCAAAGTGAGTTGGTAACTACTTAATTAATGTTATTATTTGTTATTTAGTTACATCTATAAAACATCGGTTTTTCAAAAATAAAATTGGAAAGCTAAAACACTAGGTATGTAATATTAGATATTCACTAACAGCATTGCAAAGGAAATGTGGTAATGTAACAGGCAACACAAAAATAATATAGTCTATATAATATGTAAATTTTATTGTCTGCGGAACAAAAAGTTGTTATAATAAAAACTGTTCAAATATTTCGTTTCATGATCAAATGCAATTACCTATTTATAAACAACAGAAAAAAATAATCCACGACTTTCATTTTAGTACGGTTTATTTTATTTAGATTTGTTTTTCAAAGTAGGTAACTACATAATATTTGTAATTAAACAGCATAAGATTTAAAATTAAGTGAACAAAGTACCTTTGTATTGTTTAAGTAGATTATGTAAATCATATTTTTCCAATAGTCTTTTTTGGTGTCATAGATGGTCGCCTGAAGGTTAGTGCTACCACCGCATGAACATATTTTGCGCAGGCCTCTCTAAATGGTTTTCCAATTTTAAAGGCCACTTCAATTTGTTTATGTAAACAATACACGCTATGGTCTACCGTACAGGGTACAGGTATACCTGCGCAGGTCAAACGATCATAGGTAGGCTCAAAAAACTGCACAAGGGCCGCCCTTATTTCCAGACAGTTTACGCCGTGAATTGGACTGACTGGCAAATTCATATTATGATCGCAATAACCAGCCATGGTCTATTCCCACACACGTTATGGTCAACGCGCAGGTACCTATACCTGTTCAGGAGGACTTGTCAGGACGTTACGTATGTGGCAGGCGGCAGCCACAGTCCGGCGGGCTATGTTACATTTGGCGCAAACGGGCCACCGACTATAGCCACAGGTGGCAAGTGACTATATATTATATACTAGGTTTCCGCCCGCGGCTTCGCCCGCAGTCAAAGAAAAACCCGCATAGTTCCCGTTCCTGTGGGATTTCCGGGATTGCGTCAATTTCCCGGGATATAAAGTAGCCTATGTCCTTTCTCGGGTATCAAAATATCTCCATACCGAATTTCATGAAAATTGGTTCAGTAGTTTAGGCGTGATTGAGTAACAGACAGACAGACAGAGTTACTTTCGTATTTATAATATTAGTATGGATTTTTTGACGAACCTCATTTCTGAATTCTAATTCGATCACGCAGACATCCATATTGTGAGTTTATATTATTGTGTTTATGATTAGTTTTTTTCTTGTTTATGTTATTAATCATTTTATAAACATCTATAATATGAAATATCATGCATCTAGCACGCAAGACTATTAATTTAGTTAGGTGGAAATTATCTTCGACCTATCACCACAGTTCAAGAGGAATACGGTTCCGGCATAGTCGTAAACAGTTTTGTTTTGTACGATGCACGGGTGAAATCTTATAAATATACACGATTTCATATCTATTATATGTAGGTATATTTTATAGTATGCTGCTTGACCCGTGGTAAATGTACTAGTTACTAGCAGTTACTGTAACTGCTTCGTCCGTGTTGATGCAAGATATATTATAATAGACAGACTTACGGATAACAAAGTTCTTAATCCCGTTTTACTTTTGGGCACAGATTACGTCTTTACATCATACTAATATTATAAATGCGAGAGTACTAACCTTACACAAACCTGCCATACCTACCATGCCTGAACCGATTTGGATGAAATTTGTTATAGAGATAGCTTGAGACATGAGATAGGATAGGTATAGGTTTCATGAGTATAGGTATAGATTCTATGAGTATTTTTATTTAATATAGGTGATAGTAGCTAGTACTAGTTATTATTCTGTGGGGAAAGGTAATAACGAATTGACCGATGTTATTTAATTTTTATGTATTTGGGAAGACCATGGTACAGTTATGTACCACGATCATAGCCACGGTATGTAAGTTCGTCGATAAATGAATGCAAAAGCAAGCCTACTAATGTAATAAATGCGAAAGTTTGTGAGGATGTGTGTGTGTGTGTGTTTGTTACTCTTTCACGCAAATACTACTGAACCGATTACAATGAAATTTAGCACACATATAGAAGGTAACTTGGATTAATACATAGGATAGGTTTCATCCCGGAAATCCCACGAGAACGGGAACTATGCGGGTTTTTCTTTCAAAACGCGGGCGAAGCCGCGGGCGGAAAGCTAGTTAGTTATAAAATTCATTGGATTGTAACGTTAACACGCAATAACTAGTTGTTTTAATTTTTATACAATTATCATGTAATGGTTTTTGTGTGCTTATGAAATTTACCGCGAAATGCACTTTTTTACTCGACTGCGCAAGAGAGGGTTATGATTTTAGAAACTTTAAATATACCTAATTATTTATTTATTTATTTATTTATTTTACTCTTTAATACAACTAAACAGACTTACATACTAGAACATACAAAAATAAAAGCAAGGAACAGTTTAGTGTATTTGGCGGCCTTATCACTTAGTAGTGATCTCTTCCAGGCAACCAGGGCAGAAGGTAATCAGCTCAATTAAGTTGTAAAGGTAGGTCGAGAGAAAAAGAAAAATAATAATAATAATTCGCCAGGTTCAGATAATGTTCATAGTTTCTGGTACAAAAAATTTACGTATATTCATCCCTTTTTACTAGATCATATTAATAACTTTATTCTTCATCCTGAAACAATTCCTCCATACATAACAGAAGGCATAACACATATGATACCAAAAGATTCTACAGACCCACTGAACCCAGCGAAATACAGACCTATTACTTGCCTACAAATAATTTATAAGATAATTACTTCTTGCATAGCAGAAACTATTAATAAACATGTGACGAATAATAATCTAATAAGCGAAGAACAGAAAGGATGTAGAAAATTCAGTCAAGGGTGTAAAGAGCAGTTGATAATTGATTCCGTTATACTTAAACAAGTGCTTAAAGAAAAAAAAGATTTATTCACAATGTACGTAGATTATAAGAAAGCATATGACTCTGTCCCACATTCATGGCTATTTAAAGTTTTAAATATATATAAAGTAAACCCAATTTTAATAGATTTTCTTTCAGCTGCTTCAAAACAATGCAACAACCCGCTTAAAGATTAACACTTGCAATGGACATCAACTAACAGATAGCATTAAAATACAACGTGGCATTTTCCAGGGGGATTCTCTCAGCCCACTTTGGTTCTGCCTCGCCCTCAACCCACTCTCAAACATTTTAAATTTCTACGACTTAGGTTTTCCTCTCATATGTAATCCTCATATAAATACAGAAATATGTTCAAATAGAAATAACAACACCTTAAAAATTACGCATCTTCTTTACATGGATGACATAAAACTATACGCATCTTCTCAAAATCATATGAATAAGCTTGCACAATTGACTGAAAATTTTTCAAAAGACATTTGTATGGAATTTGGAATTGATAAGTGCAAAGTAAATTCTGTCAAAGCCGGTCGCAATCATGGACATTTTTACCTTTTAAGTACAGGAGAGAAAATAGATCCACTGGACCAAAACAGTACTTATAGATATTTAGGATATAATCAGTCAAAACAGATTTTGAACAAAGAAACTAAAATAGAACTAACGAACCAATTTAAGAACAGGCTGAATATACTTCTAAAATCCATGTTAAACGCAAGAAATTTAGTAAAAGCAATTAATACATACGCAATACCTATTCTCACCTATTCTTTTGGAATAATAAATTGGTCAAAATCAGAATTAAAAAACATCCAACGCATTATTAACGTAAATATGAGCAAAAATAGAAAACATCACCCCAGATCATGCATTCAGCGCTTAACTTTACCAAGAATTGATGGAGGCAGAGGATTTATAGATATTGTCAACCTACACAATAAGCAAATAACTACTCTCAGAAAGTTTTTCCATACTAAAGCACCCACAGTAATGTTACATAATGCCATTGTTCAAAATGATATAAAACTAACTCCACTTAATTTAGCTGACAATACAACCCAACGAAATGAGACCTTAATTAGTAAGTGTGATAAACTAGCAGCATGGACCCAAAAGTCTCTGCACGGAAGGCATATACAACACCTTAATTTGCCTCATGTAGATAAGGCAGCATCAAATGCATGGCTTAAGAGAGGGGAGCTTTTTCCTGAGACTGAAGGTTTCATGCTAGCTATACAGGACCAAGTTATTGAGACACGTAATTATCAGAAGTATATTATCAAAAATTTACCATCAGATATTTGTAGAAAATGCAATAGTGCCCCAGAGACCATTCAACACATAACAGGAGCTTGCAAAGCAATAACCCAGTCCGATTACAAACACCGGCATGATCAGATAGCCAACATTATCCATCAAAAATTAGCACAAAAATACAAACTTATTTCGTACGATAAAACACCATATTATAAATACATACCAGAAACCATTTTAGAAAACAACTCATATAAATTATACTATGATAGAACTATTTTAACAGACAAAACCATACATTACAACAGACCTGATATTACACTCATTGATAAACATGAAAAAAATGCACTAATAATAGATATAGCTGTACCCAATACTCACAACCTCCCAAATACCATAACCGAAAAACTTACTAAATACACAGAACTTAAACAAGAAATTACAAAAATGTGGAAACTGCAAAATGTTATCATAGTGCCCATAGTACTCTCCACTACAGGTGTTATACCCACTCAACTTCACAAATACATAGAATTATTACATTTACCAAAACATACATACATGCAATTACAAAAAGCTGCAATATTAAATACATGTAGAATAGTACGCAAGTTTCTTCAGACAGAGAATGAATGACACACAACCAGTTTAAAAATATAATTATATAGCTTACACTTGGTTTACGCCCGTGTATTCTATTATTACCAGCTGATCATAAGCTGTGAATGCAAAGCATTAAAAAAAATAATAATAATAAAAATGATGTATAAACAAAAGAAAAATATATGAAAATTAAAACACATAACAATTTATAAATTATATACTGTACATAAATATATACGACACTACAGTACATACAAAAATATACCTACTTATATAGTATACATAATATATTGTCTACTTATATTATACAAATATACCATAAATATATATACATACAATATACAATTTTATAAACTACTAATAAAAAAATTTAAAACAATAAAAGTTACTATGCCGAGTTGAAAGCGGATGACAGAAAGTGACGACGAAGGAGGTTTTTAAAAGATGATAAATTCTTAGCTTGTCTGATTGGTAGTGGCAATGCATTCCAAAGATTAACAGCAGTTGCTGTAAAAGATTTCCCAAAAAAGTGGGTACGTCGCACAGGGACACATAAGGTAAGTCTATCAACCGAACGAAGGGTATAGTTTTCATTGCGCATGAAGGAAAATTGGTTTCTTAGGTACGTAGGAGCGGAAGGGTCAAAAAGGATACGGAAAAGTAAATGCAACAAATGCAGATTCCGGCGAAAGCGGATAGGGAGCCACTTGAGCTTTTTTCTGTAGAAAGAGACATGATCATATTTCCGAAGGCCGAAAATAAATCTTATGCAAAAATTTTGGAGCCGCTCAAGTTTTTCAGTAAGCTCAACTGATAAATCAGGATAACATGCATCAGCGTAATCAAGAATAGGAAGAAGAAGGGATTGCGCTAGCATAATTTTCGTGGGAATGGGCAAAAATTATGTATATTTTAAGTAGATAAGTAAGTAAAAATATTGTTTTGTTAGAAAAGTCAGGTTAATGTATATTGTGTTGGTCGAAATTTGTTTAGATATGACGATTTTATGAGTAAAATGTATTGAAACCATTGAAACTGTATTCAAATGTTATATATTATAATGCTTTTTCGTAAGAAAAGGAAAATAAAAGACGTACCTAGGTAAATGAAACACATTTTATTTGAAAATAATTAACGTTTACATATTATTTCATTTTAACAATGGTGAAATTAATAATTCATTCAATATTTATTATTCATTGTTTGTAGAATTTAGATAAGAACCTGACAAGTGACAGCAGAGGATATCATTTCTCTATTTACTGATAATTTTGAAGGCAGTATTGATAACTGCATAAGTAATGGGCCATCTTCACAATGGGCAGCGTTGGGCCAGTAGAGGCAATCACGATGTAGATGGCCTAAATGTCTACGATCGGCCGTCATTGTAGATGTTAATTCGTTATCGCCGTAATGGCGGCAAACATTGACGATCAATTGTTGGGCCAACGCTGCCTTTTGTGAAGAGGGCCCATAAGGATATTTAGGACGCATTTGTCTCATAGTGATAATAGTATAGAAGAGTTTGTTTGAGTGCGCTAATATCAGGAACTGCGAATCCGATTTCAAAAATTCTTTCAGTGTTAAATATTATGTAGTTAGTTCATTTATCGTGACGATTTATGCTATACATAATATTATGACATATCATCACGCTAAGACCAATTTATAGGAGCGGGGCAATGCGAGTAAAACCGTGAGGCACAGCTAGTGATAATAATATAAACATGACTGAAAACTTTCTTGTAATAAAGACGAAAGTGAGAAAGAATGTATGTTACATACCTACCTACCTACTCTTTCACGTAAACAGTTGATATGATTTTTATGAAATTTAGTCCAGAAATAGAATATAATATAGATTAGCATATAGGCTATTTTTATGCGTATTATAAGCGAGTGAAACCGTAGATCGAAGTTAGTTAGGTACAAATAAAAACAAAGACATAAAATTGTTTTCCAAAATAAAACGCCCAAAATAAGAACGCAATGGCGTCCTTGACATTGGGTTTAAAAAGATAACATTCACTTGAGTTCGTTCCAAGTTCGTTCACATTTTTATCTTATCTGTAGACTAAATTATCGAAAATACTTACAGATATTAAATAATCAATAGTAGCTATAGTGACAGACAATAGAATTTTTACGATAGAACATAGATGATAGAAGTGATATAATTATTTATTACTTCATATTATCTGTTTTTCGTAAATAATCTGTTTTTGTTTTTCTGACTGATTAGAGAAATTGGAATGTATTTACAAAGTAAGTACATTGATACTAAATAGATTAAAATAGATTAATGATAGGACGTCATTATTTTTAACCTGCTTAAAAATGTTTTCAAACTGCTAACTAATATCTGTAACTATAGCTGTGCCCCGCGCATTGCTCCGCTCCTGTTGGTCTTAGCGAGATGATATATAACCTATAGCCTTCCTCGATAAATGGGCTATCCAACACAGAAAGAATTTTTCAAATCGGACCAGTAGTTCCCGATATTAGCGCATTCAAAAAAACAAATTCTCCAGCTTTATAATATTTATCTCCGAAACTAGCAATCCTACAGAAAATTATACATAACATTATTTGTAGTAAATTGAATTATCTTCAATTTTTGTCTCATTACTTTTCACCGTAAAATGCAAAATAGAGAAGTTATAAACAAAAACAAGTAAAACAATTCAATTGCAAAAGCGTCCATCGCTACAAATAATTTGAATGTGTCTTAAATTAGAATCACGATTTTAAATAAACAATTTGGCTTCAACAATGTTCTTGAATGGAGAAGTGCCAGGGTTTGTTGAAAGGTGAACAATGTGATAAATTAAAAATCCATACTTAATACTATTTATATATTTATATATTATTTATATTATAAATGCGAAAGTAACTCTGTCTGTCTGTCTGTTACTCAATCACGCCTAAACTACTGAACCAATTTTCATGAAATTTGGTATGGAGATATTTTGATACCTGAGAAAGGACATAGGCTACTTTTTATCCCGGGAAAATGACGCAATCCCGGAAATCACACGGGAACGGGAACTATGCGGGTTTTTCTTTGACTGATAATTTCTTACATAGCTATTTTGATTATTATTAAACTAGTATTGCCGCGCGGTTTCACCTGCGAACAGGACTAATAAGTACATAATACAAATATTATAAACATGTAGGTAGTTTGTGAGGATATGAATATTATGTGTTACTAGATTTCCGCCCGCGGCTTTGCCCGCGTTTTCAAAGAAAACCCCGCATAGTTCCCGTTCCTGTGTTATTACCGGGATAAATAAAGCTACCTACGTACAAAATTTCATTTTAATCGGTTCAGTAGTATTTGCGTGAAAGAGTAATAAACATCCATCCATCCATCCATCCTCACAAACTTTTGCATTTATATAGTAAATAGGATGTATGTTCGTTCTTTTTGCACTGGAAAACCACTGAACGCTTTTTTATAATACTTAGCAGTGATGTAGCTTATGAACCAGAATAATACATAAGCCGTATCTTGCCCGCGGATCTAGTTTTTTTATTATTACTAGACATCGGATTATATGCATTTGCATATTTGCATATGCAAATGCATAAAACTCTCTAATTACGGCGTTAATGCATATTTTAGCCTTTTTCCCCAATCGTGCATATTTCGTTAAGTAGCGGGAGTTTTGATTGGTTGACTTACCTTTATTAGCTAATCAGAACGCTCAGCGAGTAAACAAACCCTATTTTGGCATGGTAAAATGGCAAAAAATTACAAAATGGGCTCCATTTTAAGAAAATTTTGAGCCATTCAAAATAGGGCTAGATTACCCTTTTGTGGCTAAAAACTTAAAACACGGGTTGAATTCCAAAAAAGGGCTAGATTTAGCCCGGAAAGGTCTAAGGTGGCCACACTGGGCTCGCGGGTGACAAACGTCACAAATTTGCGCTCGAAAATTTGGTAAAAATGCTTAATTGTATATTGGCACAAAAACTATACTTAATTTCAAGAAAATTTCACTGTTTTTGTACAATCTTTGATTTAAATGTATAAAAATAATAAAGGTTTTTTGATTTTGTATTGTGCATATTTTAGGCATATCAGTCGTTTTTAGTGCATATTTCGGCCTTTTTAGTGCATATTTGCATGCATATTTTGGCATTTTGTTAGTGCATATTTATTCCGATGTCTAATTATTACTAATTGAAGAAAAACAAAGGCAGGGGGATACCGTGATGTCTTATAGCAGTATTATTTCCGGTTTGCGAAAGTGATGGCGCTAGACAACCTATATAGCGCTGTCATTCTTCCACACTGGAATTCGGCTTTAAGAAATTATAGTACAGGAGCAGGTAGTCAAAAAATATTTATTCACAAATGCGGGTAGCGTGGCCGAGCGGTCTAAGGCGCTGGTTTAAGGCACCAGTCTCTTCGGAGGCGTGGGTTCGAATCCCACCGCTGCCAAGATTTTTTTATAATTTTTTTATTCATTCCATTGATAAGAAAATTATCCAGTATAATTTAAATATATTTTATGTGATAATGAACGTTTTATCTTTTATTTTATCTAAATATATAAAACTCAAAGGTTACTGACTGACTGACTGACAGTGATCTATCAACGCACAGCCCAAATCACAGAACGGATCGGGCTGAAATTTGGCTTGCAGGTAGATGTTAGAACGTATCAGGCATCCGCTTAGAAAGAATGAAAAAAAGATTTTGATCAATTATTCTAAGTACCCCAAAGGGGATAAAATAAAACTAAACCTAATTTATGATAATACTTTTTAACGCGAACAAAGCCGCGGGCAAAAGCTAGCTTGTGTATAAAGTGTGATAGTTTTTATCGCGATAAAAAATATTATCAGACAGAAAATTACATAATTAAATGTGCATGTAGCTTAAAAATAAACTAATAATTTGATTGACTTGCGTGACCCTGTTGTGATCAATTTATTAGTACATAATATTTACATGTAAAAATATCACGATATACTATAATGTATCGTAATAGCATGACATTTTGTGACCGAAACGTGACAAAAATAACATATCTTCTATATAGGTACATAAGGCGCGGGTCAAACACAAGCGGCGCGGGCGCGGGCGTGCCATTAGCGCACCTCTTGAATCTGTTTTGCACCACGTCCTTCTTATACATTTTGTATGAAAGAATTTTGGACAGGCGTCGATTTGAATTTGAATTTGAATGCCAATAGCGCGCCCGATGCACGCCGGCAGCGCGCCCGATGCGCGCCGGAAGCGCGCCCGCAGTGCGCCCGATGCGCGCTGCGCCGCTTGTATATGTCCCGCGCCTAATATACTAGCTGTGCCCCGTTGTTTTACCCGCATTGCTCCGCTGCTATTGGTTTTAGCGTGATGATAATATATATTATATAGCCTATAACCTTCCTCGATAAATGGGCTATGTAACACCGAAATAATTTTTCAAATCGGAAAAGTAGTTCCTGAGATTAGGGCGTTCAAACAAACAAACAAGCAAGGTCTTCAGCTTTATAATATTAAAAATAAGGACATACAAATTATAATATTAGTATACTTAGATGAATTTTCTCTTGGACACGGCATCACGCGTGAACAGCTGGATCGATTTTGATGATTATTTTTTTGTTGTATTAGTTGACATTTTTATATATTATAAGTAGTTAAATATATGATTATATTTTAAAATAATATAACGTTAAAAATATCATAATTGCATCATATTTTGTGACCCGTGCGGTTACAAAAAAAAACTACCGTGATTTTTGGTTCACGGACATGGTCAAAAAATATCACACATTTTTCACGCGTGTCTCTCACGCGCTGTTTTTTTAATCTGATAGGTGTTTCCGCGACTTATTACATAAATATTTTTTTTTTATATATATATATATATTAGAGTGGGCAAACGGGCTTGTGGAGCGCCTGATCGTAAGCGAGTCCACCGCTCATATTCATCATAAATAAATATTTATTTTATTGTATTTAAGTCTAAACAGCATTAGCCATGAGCCGTGACCAAAGAGTATAATGTATATGGCCGTGACTAAGGGAAATAGAGATTCATTTAATTATAACATATAGAAGACTAGCTGCGGCCTGCGCCCCGCGGTTTCACCCGCGTGACTCCGCTCCTGTTGGTCTTAGCGTGATGATATTATATAGCCTATAGCCTAGCCTTCCTCGATAAAAAGGCTATCTAACATCGAAGGAATTTTTCAAATCGGACCAGTAGTTACTGAGATTAGCGCGTTCAAACAAACAAACAAACTCTTCAGCTTTATAATATTAGTATTAGTAGGCTTTAGACAAAGGGAGCGAAGCCGCGGATGGAAAGCTTATACTGTGATGTAGCGTGGATGTAGCGTACTACATCTATATGCATGTACTAAAAAACATCTGACCCTAAACTATATCAGCCATGTATTTCCCTCGTGCAGCCAGGCTAGACAGGCATCGATAACACATTGCGTGACACGCACGGCGCCTGTGATAAAAGGTTTAAATAGTTGATTATGAAATAATAATATTTGTGTGTAAATAACTTTGTTTTTTGTTGATGTAGGTGAGGTTGAGGTAGGTGACAGTTTTGTTTTGCAGATAGTCAAATTTAACACAGAGTAAAAACAATGTTTGAGGACAAATTTACTTCGTAAAAACAAGTTTTAAAGTGTTAAAATGATCTAAAATATTTTTTTAAGGAATATTTTTGCAATTTGTAGTATTAGGCCTTATGTGAAAAAAGGAGGATTATTTTTATATTAGGTAAGTTCTATAGCATTAAAATGATTATTAATGAGAAATTTTAAAAGAACAGAAAAAAATCGATCACGAAAAATGGCAAAAATAACGAATGGCAAAATATAGACTCGGGTTCGATGTTG
The DNA here is from genome assembly GCA_907164665.1 of Colias nastes. NCBI lineage: Eukaryota > Metazoa > Arthropoda > Insecta > Lepidoptera > Pieridae > Colias > Colias nastes. Next base: position 9,597 of record CAJQZM010041868.1, on the reverse strand, counting down.
TTTTTATTCTTTAAAATAATTTATCATTTATCAAAGAGAATTATGTTTTTCGAATTTAAGTAACTACTTATGTGTTTTCATTGGTAATTTGTTGTAATGTGGTAATTTCTGTAGCAATGAAATTTTCTTTTTTAACAAAAACCTATCCTTACATAGCCTTCAAATTGTCAGAACAAGACAAAAATGAAGTCGGACCAAACGGAAGGCGTCAGTTAAGAAAAGAATCATCAAAATCTGTTCATCCAGTCAAAGGTTCTCAGGTAATAGACCCTCAAAAAAGTCGAATTAAGAATCTCCTATTTTATTTGAAGTCGAATGAAAATAATATACAAATGACTTGGTAAGTCCGTTCATTACGTTACATAAATTCGAATTTATAAAAAAAAAAAAAAACAGAAACAAGCATCGTGTGTACAGTATGTGTGATAAATCCTATTTATTATTTTCTAGGTACAAAAAAATATTTTTTTGAAAAATTATTTTAACTTAAAATAAAATAATCGTCGGTAGAAGACCTATACGTTCCTTTACACATAATACCAATAAAGACTAAAACTTATTCCTTAACAGGTAACAAAATTCCCAAATCTTTCCACTTAAAAAAAAGCTATAAATAAAGTCGAATTTAACACAAATAGAATTTAAAACGCGTTTATATTGTATCACGCAAGATTGTGCCGACGCTCGATGGCCGCGGCGTGACAGTAGGGTGACTATGATAGCGAGGATAGTGGAACTTTCCCAGGTTTTTTATCTATACGAATACTATATAATTATAATTAATAATTCATTTATTTATTGTAACATCATTGGTCCACTTGTTAGTAACAATATTCTTATACCTATGTTAGTAACAATACATAAATTTTATTCTAGTCAATATGTCAGTACGTGGTCAGTACTTAATTATGAATTATTTATATATATAGCTTTCTCAGATTTTTTATATCTATAATAATAATATTGTTGAAGTGAAACTTCTTTAGGCGCGTTGAGGATGGCACGTCGACGTCATGGCAATACCGTCACGTCATGGAGTAAGGCGAAGATTTTGGTATCTTTGAATCTTGCTAAAGAAGTTTCACTTCTGACACGGGGTTTGGAGCTTTTCCGGGCAAACGTACTTCTGCCTTACTCTTATCACTAAGGGGTTTTAAAAATAGATGGTGGCCGATTCTAAATAGGCACAAAAAAATCATGAAAATGGGTTTCGTTTAAAGTATGTATTTGTGTAGGAAATTGTCGGTTTTATGCGGGTAGAACTGCGGGGCAAATAAAATATCTGGTTTCGATTTATTAATTATGGTGTTTGATAAAATAACATTAACATTTTAATCATATTGATAAATCGGAAAATATCCCAAATCCTACATTTTATATATTTTGAGTACATACCTTGTTGAATAATAATTAATATTTTTAGTTCAAAAATCTATTAATGACAATATTATACATAAATGATAATTATCTAGCGATCACGATGTAAACATATGGCTTTTATCTCAGTTATCAAATATTTAGATAAGAATAAATTAGTAAATCGGAACATGAATGAAAAATTCATAAGACTTTGTCTACAAGTTCCATATTGACTATAGTTAATGTGCAATTTTTATTTACTCAATAAAAAGTGAAGTCACATGTCCCCTAGTGGGGTAAGGGGCAGATGCATTATACATCTGTTTCACTGATCAATTTTCTTTAGGGACAAGTAGGTGATCAGCCTTCTGTGTCCTGCCAGACCGAGACATTTTTTTCTTCTTCGTCTTCACCGGGAATCGAACCCCAGGACCCCTCGGTGTTACGCTCACGCGTCAACCACTGTACCAAGGAGGCGGTCACTCAATAAAGCAAGATTAGATGTAACAGAGATTATTATGTAACATAGTATGTATGTAACGCAACGAAAGAATGTATATAGTTCTATTTTATATCTTACTACCGCACGTGGCCTCGCCCGCTTTGTCATAACCTAATAAATTATATACTAAAACCTTCCTCTTGAATCACTCTATCTATTAAAAAAAAACCGCATCAGAATCCGTTGCGTAGCTTTAAAGATTTAAGCATACATAGGGATGCTGATGGAGGGACAGAGAAAGTGACTTTATTTTATTATATGTAGTGACATGAGGAGTATATGAGAGAATATTGCCTGTACGCTTAATTTTACTTTTCGAATATAATACGTTTGGAAAAATGGTAAAAAATAGAATTTAATACATGTCGTTAAATTTAAATTTAAGTTAATATTTTTACTATAGATCTCAAAATTATTCTACAATAATACATACATATTTTTCGTATTATAGTATTAAAAGTATTCAATATTATTCATTTCACCATATCAAGTTATACGGTCAATGGTCATTCAACTTTTTATTTCACTTGAATAAATAAGAAGCTGTTTTTCTAAAACCAGTGTTTTTATAAAAAAATGTCTGTTTAAGCTCAAGTACTATAATATAGTATGGAATAATACTTAATACCTACGTTCTCGCTTAAAAAAAGACATGACGCGACCTTGAAATTTTACTCTCAACGCGCCTAAAGAAGCTTCACTTCAAAAATACAGCATATAAACAATTTTTAACGAGTTAATTATAGATATAATAAAAGGGATATTAGATTCCTCTTATACAAATTGTAAAAGCTATTAACAACCAGGTTAGTATAGTAAACAAAGTGATTACGTATTTTGTTAAATCAGCATTAAGATGTAAACACATTGATGAGTAGTACTTATTTATCAATAATAGTTAATTGGTCACAAACAGATTGATTATAGAAAATCTGTTAATTACTATTTCTATAAATTAGTTATTTTTAGACTTTTCATTGTATATTTAAACGCGTTGTTTTCTAATAAATTATCAATATGTGTAACTTTAGCAAGTATTTTTAGTTAAGAAGAATATACATGTTCCTATTTGTCATAATTAAATTCTCTTATACATATAATGGAGATTTTTAATTATGATAAAAAAACAAATAATAATTATGTTTTGACCTAAAAAGCATTTTTTATTTTATAGGAAGCTATCCTGAAACGAATTTAGCATCAAGGATATAATAATAAAAGTTTTCACCTCCAATAATATTTACGTACTGAAAACGTAAACAAAAACCTTGACCTCATTCCCCAAATCAAACACTAAATACACTTTTATCCAGAACCATCACAACATCAATGTCACTCTACTCCTGCCCGCATCAACCTCGTGGCATGCGCCGGCGCATCTATATTATAAACGCTCGAAGCGTTTAAAACCGTTTAGTTCGCCGCAGACAGCGCGCGAGTAAACACGTATCGTTTGTTGCAGAATGTGCGCCGCTATAGACATGTTGGCGTCCGAGCAAATGTTCTACGGCCACAGTCCGCCAGCCAGTTTCCTAACAGATTATTCGGCGCCCGTTAGGAGACCAACGAAGTTAACGACTAGAGGATTTTCTGCACCCACGTTGACAGCGCTCAAGCCAGTACAGCTGACGTTGAAAACGGCGCCTCGGAGCTGCATACGGCTGTCAACAGAGAAGAAAAAGAAACATGTTGTGTTTGCGGATGATAGAGGGTTGGCTCTTGAACAAGTGAAGTTTATGACGGAGCCTTCGCACGTCCCGCCATATTGGGCTCTTAAGGTTGTAACAAGCCCTCCCACAGAGAGAAAACCTCCAGAACGAGTGGAAGACACTTGGGATATACGGTTTGCCCAGCCCGCGTCAGATTATTTGGAATTCAGAAGGAGGATAACAGAGAACTGTGTGGCGTTAGAAAATGTTATTGTGAAGCAGAACGAAGGTGCCGTGGATGGTACCGTCAAAGTGAAGAATATAGACTTCGAAAAGGAGGTCATCGTGCGGGCCACATCCGATGGATGGAGGACGCATGAGGACACGTTCTGTGCGTTTGTGGAAACCGGGCCATTGAGTAAGAACGGTGTCTCAATATATGACACGTTTGGCTTCAGATTGCAGCTGCCAATACATTCTAAGAGATTAGACTTCTGTGTCAGTTTTCGGTGTGGGGGCAAAGAGTATTGGGATAATAATAATGGAGAGAACTACACGATAGAGAAGTCGTCAGTGAGGAAAACGCCGGCAATATCGTGCGCAAGGATAAAATACGGGAATTCCTGGAGCAGGTCCGATGCAGGACATATTCCATACTGGTGAAACGTGGTAGTGACTATAATGTGTTCTGTTTTTGGAAGCATTCTGTGCTCATAGCTCATGAAGTATGGTAAGTAGGCATAGTGTAATAAATGACCAGGATCTCACTCTTTGAGGAGATTTCTTTTCTAAGTAGCAAATGAAATGGAATTGTCGATTTACAGGATCATGTCATAAAAGACGTTATTATGTGAAAATTAAACATGATTTAAACGCATGATTGGAAGGAAATTATGAGTTATTATTTATAGAATTTAAGGTAGGTACATTAATTAAAAGACCCTGGCCGCTGGCGCCATGTTGAGATTTTGAAAGGTCGTCTTAATACTTCCGTTGATAATAATGTCTTATCACTTAATTTAGTTTGATCAGTAAAGTTCAACAAATGGTTGTAAAAACGTTAATTACTATTATTTATCTTATCTGTGATAAACAAAGAAAGTTGTTTGTTGCTAGCAACTTTTATCAATACGGAATTTATATTTATCGATCATTTGAAAAAACGTAGGGTCATTGCGCCTGTTCGCGTCCACTTAGTGCAGTTGGAAAGTTTGAAGGAGAAAATAAAAATGTTCCAGAACAAATTTCAATGCAAAATTTATGTAACGTGTTCATTACATAGTCTATTTTAAGATTTACTTTCAATTGGGTTGGAAATATCGTGTGGTTTTTATTTATCTAGACAAATAGCAGAATTAGGCGTTTTACCCAGTTCGCGTCCAAAAATTCCAGTTTGCGTCCACCCGTGGACCAGTTTGCGTCCACCAGCTTAGAAAAGGAATTAAGAGTGTATTGGGTGATATTTTATCAGATAAATGCAAATAAAAATTAGATTTTAATAAATTATTTATTTACGAATATAGTTATTTAATAAAAACCGGCCAAATGCGAGTGGGACTCGCACAACGAGGGTTCCGTATTAACCTGTTTTTTTTCATATGTTTTAACTGTAAATGATTAGTTTTTCAATGTTTCCCTTATTTGTGCTATAAGACGTTGCTTCGTACCAAACTTCAAGTGTCTGTGTTCACGTAAAGTATCCTGTAGGTTTTGATGCCCTTGCGAATGTCGAAATTTACGAAAATTTGCAGCATAAACGGCTGTATCTTTTGATTGCTTTGGTTCATAAGTTTGATTTTTTCACTGCTTCAAGGAACCGTAGACTTGAGAATTCAATATAAATTTCAGCTTTATACCTCCACGCGTTACTGAGAAAAAGGGTCTTGACAGAAAGACAGACCGGCAGACGGACATACAGACGGACGGATATCAAAGGTTCGGAACCCAAAAATCAACATTATTATTAATATAATTCACTGTAAGGGAACTGGAAAAACTTATTTATATTTATCTTCTCATCATTAATAGAACTAAAAATTAACAAAAAACAAAGTTAGGTACGTTATGTAAATAAATAATAATCAGTTCTATTAAGATTACCTACCTACCCTATTTTTTAGTTTCTAATGAATTAAATTTCTTTTTTGTTTATATTATTTTCTTAACCACAGACTTATTGACTCTCATTCTCAAATATACTAGGCTCATTCTTAGAATACCCATTTTAAAATGAAAAAATAGCATAAAAATTTGCTAATTTGAATGAAAATTTAAATTATCAACTTGTAGTCTTTGTCAAAAATTTACAATCTATTTTAAATTACATATTTTAACAAACAATTCATTGCTACGTAATGAAAAATAATGTGGACGCAATATGTTCTATTGTTATGCACTATAGGTATAGTTTGCGCCCACCGTGGACGCAAAATGGAAGTTGTACAAATTCGGTGTAGTAATTCGCGTCCACCTTATTTTAGCTATTAATTGTAAAAGAAATAAGCTGATTTATAATTCATACTAAAGTAGTACTAAAGTTTTGTTAGCAAAGTATAGAAACAGTTACATATTCAAAAATTCACATTTAACAATAAGATACTTACCGTCAAACGCGACGCTGCGCACTATTTTTTTCTCAAAATCCCGCGCGTTTTAGCTCTCTCGTTTAATAGCCAAAATTAAATATTTTTTTTAAATAGGATAGGCGGTGCGCAGGCATATTTTGAATATGTGTGCATGTCTCTTATACATTGAGGTATTATCGGAAATTTTTCTTATTACAATTTTACTTAAAGTATGCTTATTTTCGTGAATTTTCTAAAAGATACCCGCAAAATGGACGCGAATAGGCATGTGGACGCGAACAGGCGCAATGACCCTATTAGATTCCACAAAAAAATATTTTTAATAAACTTTAATAAACAGTTATTATCCTGAAAAGATAATAACTGCTACAATCTCACTTAATATGGAAAATTCAAAACACAATATAGTTCGATCAAACTTTAACTGTTAAAAATACGAACTTCAAAAACAATGTCGCCAAATAGGTACCAAATTGCTTAAATTGTTTTGTCAATCGTTTAATTGAAATGATTACATTGATTAGCATTAGTATCTAGCATTAGGAATCAACAATTATCTACTTATTTATATACTCACATAAAAGTTTTAATACATATTTTGATAATCACACAATGAACTTTGCATTTTGGACATTGAAATAAATTGTTATTTTTATGTCTTTAAAAACTGGTTGCAACTGGATGTCCTCATATACATAATGCCAATTGCCGTGCCAACGAGAATCGATTATATGAATGCAATATTTCTGCATTTTTTTTCTCTGAGCCAAATATCTTATTGAGTTAGCTAAACAAATATGATCATTTTGTTTTTTTTAGAATTCGTTCAGTGTATCATAAAATTCTGCCAGTTGTGAAGTTGATGGAATACTTCTTTTTATCGTTTAGATTTCGTTATAAACAACAATTATTAAATAGTAAAAGTAAGTCGTCGTTTTAAGTTCTTTCATTTGTAAATAAGATAAAATTGTATAATAAGTTTCCGAGAAGTTTTTCGTGATAAAAATAACATTAGAGGAATTTGAATAGGTTCTTAACTTGTCCTGAATAAATAAACGACATGGGAACCGTCCACAGATGCTTAAAATTAATAAAAAACCTTGTGAGGAATGCAGATTCGTCGATTTTGATAAAAATAATAATATTATTGTCTTGCAATGGTAACATTATGAAAAAAAATTATAAATTATTTTTTAACCTGTAATATTCAGTTAACGTATTATAATAATATAATATAATCGTTATTTGAAAATTATATTTTAAAATGATTAATTCAATTTAATAAACAAACAATCAACTCGCTAGAATTGGAATAACATTAATTAATTTATGGTAGTTAATTTAAAAATCAATGTACCTATTAGTTTTTTTTGTCTTGGCTGTATGGCTCTGAACCTTTGCTTGGTGATAGCAATTAGGCGGGAATAAATTATTGACTCTTTGTAAATGTGAAAGTTATTACAGTCTGATACTGATGTAATATTATTACAAATTTCGTGATTTGACATTTACCGTAGTAACGACGTATTTTTAACCTTTAACATGGCGGACAAGGGTCTATTTTAATAATTTATGAATCGTTTATTTTTAGGTTAAGTATGTGAATTTAGCGGACAGCAAAATATACCTAGATGTGAAGTTAATTTGTGATTGAAAATGTGTTTATTTTAAGATGTAAATAAGTGCTATAAGACTGATTTTGTAAGTCGATTGAATTCTGATAATTTATGAATATATTTTTATAGTTTTATGTTAAGTTTTTATTATCGGTATGTGAAAATATAAAGACTGAATAGCTGTAAAGCAAAGCGGTTCTATTTATAGTTTTTATTGTAAATAAGATCTGATTATGGATTATGATAAAATAATTTTAATATATTTTCGGAGAATATTTGTATAATTATAAGCTAGAATGGTTGATTTTAATGTTGTTAATATTTTTTACTTAAATTGTATAAAGTCGAGGGTATTTGATAGATGAATGTAATTAAAAAAAACATTGTCAGAAAAAGTTACCGTTACATTAGGTGGTAAAAAATGTCTTAAAATGTTATGTCATTTTTACGATATAATGTATGTAAGTAGTTAGGTATTTTTTTCTAATGGCAACTTTTAGGTGATAATATTACTTAAGTTAAATTATGATTTAAAATAATAATGCATTTACATATCGATTTTGTTTCGCAAAACTGATTTGTTAAATCTTTATACCTAATATATTTTGAGAGCGTGTTGAAAATGGTGGTTGAAATTTAAAGAATTAAATACTAACTACTAACTATTATTTAAACTATTGCCATATGTAAACGAAATTATACTATTTGCCATATATTTCGTCACTATACATATATTTTATTATTTGTATAAGTAGGTACCTAATTGAATAATACGTTTCTATTGTAATTTATTGGAATAAGTGTTGTGTGTAAATGTAAAATGATCATTAATTTTTATAAGTTTTATATGAATTATATGATATATGACCGTTCCAGTTTCGATTCTGTGGTTGATTAAACGATTTTTTATATTATGTTGTTTTATTTTTCAACGCACTATAGAGTAAGATTATAACATTACATAAAAAGTTAACATAATTAACATCTAGGCTATATAACTAATAAAAGTTAAATCTAAAATCAGATTTATAATTTTATTTAAGTTGTTAATTATTCTTTTTTTTATAACGCCGTGAATTGAACTGACTGGCAAATTCATATTATGATCGCAATAACCAGACATGGTTAATTAATAATTTGTATAAAAATTGTCTCCGCTTGACTCGAGATAATAAAAACACATCCTAGTACCTACCTAACTCTTTAAAAATGTACCTTTCTTATGGTATAAGCCATAAGGTATCAAAATCGGTCCAGTATTTTTTAAGTAAAATCGTAACAAACGAACAAAACTTTCCTCTTGATACCTATGCATAATATAAATATTTTATTACTAAGTATTTTGTTCACTAAAGCGGAAATAACACATCAAGGCAAAGGGCTTGAGTAGGTAAGGTTTGACTACCGTTTAAGTTATTCGGAAGGTCGATTCAACTATTTTAAACATTAACTTTAAAGACAGGTTATCATTGAAACACATAATATTATACTACATATTTAATTATTACTTACTAGCTTACCGCCCGCGGCTTCGCCCGCTTTGTCTAAAACCTTATAAATTATAATACTAAAACACTCCTCTTGAATCACTTCATCTATTAAAAAAACCGGATCTAAATCCGTTGCATTATTTTATTATATTTGAAGTGACACAACTAAAAAATATACATACATACATAGTTACTTACTGATCAAAAAATATATTTATTTGTAACTACCAAAACTATCAACAAAACTGCTAAACTGATTTTTCATTTCATTGTATCCAAACTAACTAGGTAGGTATGTGTCGAATGGAGGCTATAAGAAAATTAAATCTATATATATAAAAGAAAGTCAGTATGTTCCAACACTTATAACTCGAGATCTGCTGAACCAATTTTCAT
>CAJQZM010041867.1:22621-47978 GCA_907164665.1 Colias nastes | reverse complement strand
CGCCGGACAAATCCGTACGTGTGTGTGCGCGCGCAGATTTGTCGGTGAACTTGTCAGTCATTCGCCATATACATAATTAATTTTATAAATAACTAGCTTTCCACCCGCAGCTTCGCCCGCGCAGTCAAAGAATAACCCGCATAGTTCCCGTTCCCGTGGGATTGCCGGGATAAAACCTATCCTATTTCCCGGGGTAAAAAGAAGCCTATGTCCTTTCTCGGGTATCAAAATATCTCTATACCAAATTTCATGCAAATTGCTTCAGTAGTTAAGGCGTGATTGAGTAACAGACAGACAGACAGAGTTACTTTCGCATTTATAATATTAGTATGGATTAAAAGAATTCATAAATCACAACGCATTTATTTATTTATGGTGGATTCTAGATAACAGATTTCGATTTTTAGAGTAACGTCTCTAGTAAGTATTTAAAAAGTAAAAAGGTTCAGTTCTTTAAATCAGAAAATGTTTATTATGTTAACAATGGTTTATTAGTAAAATCAAATATAAAAATTACTCGTATCGGTCATTATTATTATAAATATATTATTTTAATTGAAAAAAGTTAAACAAATGTGCAGTTCTAGTTCGTTCGTTCTTTTTTTCTTCGTTGTTTCAGCCATTCCTTTGCCCACACGCGCTTTTTTTTTCTGCGTTAAAAATATTGCACCGACTACTAGAGCCAGAGAGCTTTTTTCGTGGTAGGATAGATACGTGCAAGGCTCACCAAAGTTCACAGTCGACTGGACTGCAACTCGGCGCTCGTGTAGTGTGTGGGCGATGACGGATTTGTCCACGGATTGGTACGGCTCGGGGCTCGGCTCGCGGTGCGTGTAGTGAATGCCGGGCTTAACGCTTTATGACTACTGTACATTGGACTATTTAGACGAAACTTAGAAACATAACGTTCGTTTGCACAAAAAGTAACTTATATTGTGTACCTAAATGATTAGATTATTCCCTAGACTCTAGAGTATTTAATACTTTCCCAGAACTTTCAATTCAATTTACAGAACTATAAATAACAACTGATAAGTGCTAAAGACGTAATAAGTCCATTATCTCTGTAAAGGAGTGGTTGCGTGATAATATACGTTTATTTTAACTTAATTAGTGAATGAATCGACACATCATGATTCATGTCCCTTTTAAACGCAATACAAAAATGTTCAATTAAATTAAACTTTATACCCATGAAATAAATGTTTAAATTGTATAATAACTGTATATATGTTAAATTGAGTTAATCTCATTCCTTATTATACTTGTCGATATCACGATACTGTTCATTCTTCTTATTTAAACCTACATGATCTATACTAAATATTATAAAGCTGAAGAGTTTGTTTCTTTGAACGCGCTAATCTCAGGAACTACTGGTCCGATTTGAAAAATTCTTTCGGTGTTAGATATCCCATTTATCGAGGAAGGCTATAGACTATATATCATCTCACTAAGACCAACAGGAGCTGAGAAATGCGGGTAAAACCGCGGAGCAGAGCTAGTATATTGTATTATGTTTGTCGCGCGTATTTTATTTGCACAGTGAGTAAAATAGGACTGTTTGCCGACTGAGAACAAAAACTTAAAAGCGATATTAACAAGTTGTAAACTTTCGGATATCGTGTAAGCACGAAACGATTTCAATGCGGTTGTTGTTTTTTTGTTTTTGTTTTAATTAATCTTGTATACGACTGCGGTAGATTCTTTGTTAATTTTTCATAATGTCTTATGACTTGAAGTCGCATTTTTTTTATGAAATGTAGGTGATAAGTATATTTTTGATAGTATAATACTTGTTATACAATATACATACACGTAACTATTAACTAACTATACGTAATGTATGGAGAAAATATAATATCGTGATAAGATCCTCCTTTGTTCCATTCTTTACGTTTTTATTTGAATATGTTAAGATAGTATGGATATATTCTATTGTATGATAAAGAGTGACATAAGAAAAAATATTTTAATCAATCTTTCAATAACTTAATAAGATTACTTCTTTATCTTCAGGAAGCTATTTTATACCTCGTATTTTTCGCCTGTTTGATACAAAAAAGACAATAACAAAGATAGTTTGAGTTTTGCTAAAACTATCTTACCATAGTGTGACAACATTCAATAAAGAATAAACGCAACGACTTTTGAAAAGCATCCATTTATAATTACCAACATTAACATCGTCTGACGCCGTAATGATTTTGTTTTGAAAACTTTTCTAGTATTTCATGATTTAAAGTTTAGAAGACACGCGACTCAGGCACGCTCTTATGTTATGGATTTAAACAAAAATACGGCTTTAGCACGAAATTACAGCGCTGCCAGCAATTTAAATTATCAGTTTATTTTAGTGTATATTACCCACGTTGCCGTTTGAACGAATGCTGGTATTATTTGTGAAATTGCTAGAAAATTGTTTCGTTACATATTTTTAAAAGCATAAAAATGCTTTTGTATGTACTAGGTATAAGAACAATAATTCTCTATAGTCTATGCTACAATGCTGTCAACATTTAAAAACTGTATGATATATTCGAAAAACGAACTTTAAGTTACAATTCGAAATTCCGAATGGAAGTTTAAATCCCTTTCTGTGACAGATGTAAAATGAATTTAAATTCGGAACAGCTCAAACAATGCCTCGAAATTTAAAACTGACAACTCGCACACCCGAACCCATTTATCATAACGCCAAATTGAAAAGCCACTCCGTTCTTCGGAATACAAGATCATTAGTTGTATTTGAATTCGATCGTATAAACAATGCTTTTCGGGAACTTTGTACTTTACACCTTTCGAATACGGTGTAGTTTTGTTTGTTTTCGTAGGCTCAAGTTAAGAAGTTTAATATTTAATGTTTTGCGAAACATTTAATGAATTGATTTCCATTCAGGTTTATCTAAAGGGAGGCGGAGATTCCGTTCGCTCGAGCGCTTTTCTATCAGCGATGAATTTTCAAACGCTTGCAGGCTGCTGATGTTTATTTTAATAGGATTATTTACCGGTGCTTCACAAATTCTAATTAACGCGAAGTGTTTCTAAATAATTACAGTCTCCATAAAGATAACGGTGTGTAATGAATATAATGCATATTATTGTCTTAATTTATACGTCGCTCCATCAGAATCAACATTACAAAGTACACAATATCTCCGGTGAGTCCTCAAAATTTTATAACCCCAACTAAAAATGAGTCGACTCCAACCCACAGACCCAATTTAACTTTGCCCCGTGACACTGTAAAATCGACTTTATTATTTAAGTTATAAGCTTCAAATGAACTGCAGCTGAATTATGCAACGTAGTGTAGTGGCTCGGTTACTCAGTATTATGACACCGGCGACACTGTGTGCACCTCTTCATGTATTTTGTACGGAGAACGTCATAGTAGCTAATAGTAGTTGGAAACGGTGTTAAAGTAAATGGTTGTATTGCAGGATGCTTTTTACGAGTTCATACGTAATTATTAGTGTGGGACTTGCATTTTTTGTTCGTGTATCATGAGAACTATTTCTTTTAGCTTGATTACATCTAATTTCATTGCAGGTGTTGACTAAATGACATGAACTATAAGCATAAATTGCTTTTACGACGTGAATTGCGTGCAGCGTATGATCAATGTTTTTATAATTTATTCAAATAAATGTTATGGGAAAAGTTTGCAACACATCTTGCAAAGCGTTTTTGTGGCTATAGTATACATATTTTTATAGCTAAATTTAATACTAAAACAGAGGAATGATTTTGACACACAACAAAGTTTAACTCCTTAGGGCGGCTTGCGCATCGTCGTTAAATACAGTTTAAGAGCGACGTAAACGCATTTAGTCTGCTAATTATAATTAGCGTCTTGCACAACAAAAATTTAGGCACTAATCACGTTTAACGAACTGTCAAAGTTAAATACCCAAAGATGGCTATTTAGCGTCGCTAAATACGTTTAGTAATCAATCGCGCGTCATCATTTTGAGGTTATAGAAGTTTACTATTATTTTATAAAAGATTTAAGAGTTCGGTAGGAAGTTTGTAAGATGGATTTGTGGGAATTGTATTCTGACGACAATATCTGTCTATCGGCAATATCTGTTCTTCTTTTGTAAAATTAGGCCCCCGGGCCCTAGTAGAAACACTTTTGTTTGCCATGGTAATTATCACTGAACTCAAAACTAAAACAATAATATCAATAAAAAATACCACGAGAAATAGAACGAGAACACTTCACAAATCACAACAAACTTTGTGTGACTTGACACTTGACAGCTCGGTTGACTTCATGTGACAGTTGAAAGCTCGTCGGTCCATTTCACGAATTTTTTTTTTAAGAAATGCAACCATTTTGCTCTAAGTCAAGTGTACAACGCACGAAAACGTAAAAAGGAACGCAAGAAACTGCTTTACCGACTCCCTAACTACGATTAGTTAAATTACCATCCAAACGGACATGGGCAAGACCTTTTTAATTGTATTTAGGCTAAACATATTTAGCAAAATAAACGCATTTAACTAAATTCTGTTTAGACCAAATGTTGCGCAAGCCGCCCTTAATATAGGTACGTAAAAAAAAATCATTCGTTTAAAACACTCCAATTTTCTTCGACCTTACTCTCTGTATTAGCTAAGCACCATTAAAGTGTCCATTTACCCTAGCCCATACACTACAGGTGATGCTAAAATGGACATAAACGTATCCCTAGGTTTTATAGCGCGAGTCGGGCCATAACTGTCTGTCCTAGTCAAATTAGTTTCGGTTTATTGCTCCTGTAATGGCCCTGTGACGAGAATGATGCAATAGCGACTTGATGTCTGCAAAATTTAACCACTTTTAATATAATCCTACCTATTTATCCGTGTAAAGTACTACATGCACTCGAGAAAATAACATTTTTGAAGTAAAACTTCCTTAGGCGCGTTGAAAATAAAATTTTAAGGTCGCGTCATGGCAATAACGTCACGTAAAGGAGTAATGCGACGATTTTGGCATCTTTGAATCTTGCCAAAGAAGTTTCACTTCTGACACGTGTGCTCGGCAAACAGGCCCTTTTTTGTCAAACTACCACTCCTGAGAAGAATCGGTAAGGAAATAGCTGGTTATTAGGTAATTACTAATTACATATACTTAATACTTTTTTTGTTCTGCCAGTTGTATGCTTTGATTTAAATGTGTAAAGGCTAAAATAATTTGTAGAATGCATCGCATGCCCAATGTAGGGTACACTGCTGACTGCAATGCAGAAAAAATGTGGGTTTCCAGTTCACATGTAACAAAATGTGTTGATTTGTGCCTGATAAATCCGTACATAGTATAAAACAAAGTAGCTTTATCTGTCCCTATGTTATACTTAAATCGTTAAAACTACGCAACGGATTTTAATGCGGTTTTTTAATAGTTTTTTTTTTTATCAATAGGCAGAAGTGTGGCCACAATCCCGCCTGATGGGAAGCGGCGATGTGGCCTACTTGGTTGCACGTCTGCCTAGTGTGATTCAAGAGGAAGGTTTTAGTATATAACTTATTAGGTTGACAAATGGTTGGTTTATTAATTTATTTATTTGTAGAAAAAGCGGGCGAAGCCGCGGGCGGAAAGCTAGTGTTTATCATATAATAACTACATGGGTAATGTAGTGAGGGATCATTTATCATGCCACGTGTTAAGAGGGAGCAAGGGTCTCAGGAAATATCACATAATTTGCGAAAAACGGGGAATTTCGTGACGCAATGTAATCAAAAAACGCCATAAGCTTCACCTAATTGATGGATATCCCAAAGGAATTGCTCAAATGAAGGAAGAATAGTAAGATTAAGAGATATGATAGTACTAATAAGAAGCAACGCTATTGCGCACTAATTATTATTTATCCAAGTTATATACAGAGATGTGATGTTATCCAAATTGTATCATTAAAATTATTATCATAATGGTATCTATCGAAGGATGGAAAATATTTCATTTTTATCTTTGCCTTTATAGGTATTTAAGAGATACCTTTGACATGGTAATCAAACAGGACTTTCCAGTAGTCCTACTAATAATATAATTTATGCGAAAGTTTGTGAGGATGTGTGTGTGTGTGTGTTTGTTACTCTTTCACGCGAATAGTACTGAACCGATTACAATGAAATTTAGCACACATATATAGAGGGTAACTTGGATTAAATGCAAATTATTTTTTGAAATTTAGCACACATATAGAGGGTAACTAGGATAGGTTTCATCCCGGAAATCCCACGGGAACGGGAACTATGCGGGTTTTTCTTTCAAAACGCGGGCGATGCCGCGGGCGGAAAGCTAGTATTCTATAAATGTAATTGTTAATTAAATAAGCCATTACAAAATTTGCAATCGAAGTACCAAGACGTCTAGTAATACAATGTAATCAAACGAGTTATGATCGATTGGCAATCGAATCAATTCGATTGTTAGATAGGAATTATTCGATTATTCGATATTATAATCGATTACATTAATGTCACAAGTGATGAATAGTTATGTAACATCTGCCATCAGTTATGTATGATAGTTTAAGTGATGATTATGTTATTGAATCGAGTATTTAGGTTATGTGTTGTGTAATTTTTGAATTGTGATCTTTCAATCGTTTGGATAATGATGTGTTATACTTTAATACACTTATAATTATAGCAAGTTAATAATTTTAACGAGGATTGAAAAATTCACCGTCATTCATAAAAATAGTGGTGTCTTACTTAAAAAAAAAGTACTGCGAATCTACTATGAGCACAAATACATAGCTATTTAGAATAAAAGACATTATATCGTATATGATAGACAATAGGTAAGTAACTACTGCAACATATCATTGGTCATGTAACAGGCAATATTAAGTCTTAAAATAAATAAACTTTAAATCCCAAAATTCCCAAACACGTAACCATATCGTAGCCCGTATCAATATCTTTTATTTTCGCGTCGGAAAATGCATTTTAAAGTCGGCACTTTTTAAATTAAACTTTAACAGCAATTCCGACAAGCATCCGTCGTACGTGCGCCACATAAAGCTATTAAGGCACTTCACACGCGCAGCGTTTATATTACCATTATGTTCAAAGCACCCGCATATATCTTAAAGCGCCCGTTACGGTAAATGGAATGTAACAAAGTTGGTACACAAGTGATTTTTTTGTGATCGTATTTGTTGAGGGACGTGACCGTGACAGGATTGGGAAGCGCTTTGTGATTTAATCTGGTAAGTTTGTTTCAGGATAATGTCGTTTTTATGTATTAACAGGCTTTCCCTTTTGTTCTCTGAATTCTTATCGTGTATTGAAAAGGTACCTTAAGATTTTATGACTGAAAAGTTCTTCGTTTAATTCCTTCAACTATCCTTTCCAACATCAAATTAATCAGATGAAAACGTATTAAATCCGCTTAAGAAACGGTCCTTAACTACCTTAACTAAACCTCGCCTACTAGGTAAAAATATCTAGGTACCGAACCCATTAGACCAAGAACGAAACAGATGTATACCCATCTGTCATTCCCAATCGGCACTTCACGTAGCTAAAATTAAAAACGCAGCGTCACGCCATCTGTGTGAAAGCTCATATGAATGGCACATTTCGTACACTTAACTGCAGGTGCGTTACAGACGTTTCGGATATTGCCAACACGTTGCAAATACTGCTTTATACAGTAATAACTTTAGAATTTATTGCTTTAAATTTTTATTTTATTTTGCACCAACTGATTGTTAATATTCGCTACATCGTTCGTGTAAAGTAGACTAAGATACGGTTTCAACGCTTGCGAGTGTCCCTGTTAGCCTATTTGCCACTTTTTATGTAATGTTCATACATTATTTGCCATTTTAACAGTCAGATAGGCTAACTCTTTTTCATATTTTACATAATAGTAATAGTAAGATTTTCTTTTGATGCATTTATATTTTGTTGATAATAAAACTCGTGTGTTTTAAACCAATTAAAAAGGCGGATCAAAAAATGTATTCCAATAGAAATAAAGTAAATAAATTCATAGATTTTCCTTGTATAAATTGGATGAATAATTCCCGCTTATTACATGTAACTGTTTTGCAATTCATAACATTTAGATTCACAGGAAGCATGAGAAACGAGTTAAGATAATTTAATATTCATAATAATTAGATGCATTTATGTATTCTTTCTAATTTGTTTATAATTTAATTGATTAGTTTTTTTTTTGTATGATAGGGAAGCGCTTGACCACGATCTCGCCTGATGGTAAGCTGAGATGTGGCCTATGATGGAGCGCGCTTCCCTAGAAGGTACCTGTTCACTCTTCGCTTGAAGTTAGTTGGTAAGTATGTACATGCGTAAATTAATAAATTACTACATAGGACAGTATATTTTTCTAACTCTCCTATAAACTTGAACCAAGATGTCGACAAATCTACTTATAGCGCATTTATTTTCAACAATCTTGTTAATATCATTTTTGATTGCTTTTATCACTTATCACATTTCTATATAGTTCTGCTAACTTATTCGTATTTCTTAAGTTAAGTAGTAGCCAACTTCTATTTACAAAAACGTATTTTTTTCTTGTGTGTCGTAGCACCACACAAGCATCAAACTTGATTACTTTGACTAGATACTCTAAAACCATGAAAAAAATGAACTCAAAATCGCTCACAAAACCATAGAAACAAAAAATATCGAACCTAATTTAAAACAAGCGATTCATTCCACGTAGATAGTATAAACAGGATAATTTTTCAAACTTAGCCAAAAGGTATTTTTCCACGTACTTTATAGGAACATAAATTAGTGTCGGACATTGCTTTTAAAACTACACCGCTATTGCACGTCGTAAAATCTAGAGAATGATACATTTACTGATTAAATTGGGCTAGGGCTGGTATAGTACATCAAAATAACTTTTCGAGGAAATACACAAGACAAAAAGAAATATTACACTGTAATATTAAGGCCCGATTTTTCAATCCTTGGTTAAAACTTATCCGTCGAATAAAGTATTACACGATAATATTAAAATGTCACCACTCACCATTAAACTGTCAAATCCGGACAATTAAAATGCATTTTTGAAATGTTAGTTTAATACGTTATCCGAAGAATAAGTTTTAACCAACGATTGAAAAATCAGCCCTAAATGAATCAAATATGACATGTCTCGATTGTGCGTTTGTAAATCAAGCTAAAAAAACACTGTGTATTTTTTACTATCAAAAATAACAATGTGTTATTTCCTACAAAATGTACAAAGCCATAGAGTTTAGTTCAATATACATATTATCATTAAAACATGAAAATATATTCATAGAAATAAATGAATCAAATCAAACAATCACAGTAAATATCCAATATAATCAAACGATAAACGATGATAAATCGAAACAATATTTAATAAAAAAAACGTTATAGAAAACATCATACAGATATGGAGAGGCAATTAAAATCTTTGTGCGCGAGAGTAAAGCAAATACGCGGAAGTTCTATGTGAAAACAAACATTAAACCGCCGAAATGAATCCTCGAAAATATTTTTAGATTTATTTTTCAAAACAAAAAGTGTAGAGAGCTCCCGTAAATTGTTATTGGTTCCCACAGGAGGTCGCCCGCGATATCCGCTTTGTCTATTCATTGTTTTTTCATTGTTATGCCTTTGAAACATTTTTAAAACACTATTAATAAAAAAGTAAATTTAATATTGGTAAAGGGTTCTCACAGGTTTCTTTGTATATTACTAAATTCACCAAAACCAATAACGCTCCACTTTTCTAAAACGTTCCACAAAATCCAATAAGCGTGTAAAGAGAAATAAATTTCCATAACAGCGTTTACAAATACGATGAATGGCGAACGCATGCCAAATCGAATCACCTCGAGATAAATGATAACATCGAAATATTTAACGAGAATTCCCAAACGAATCCATACAAAGAAACACTTACCGAGGTGAAAGATTTCGGCTTTGTGATAATTCATCAACAATTGTATAGACGTGTTCAATCAATCATCGCCGATCATCAATCAAACGTTCAACAAGTAAAAACAAAGCTGGGACAACCCTAGCCTCACAAAGCGTCTATGTTATCTGCGTGTGCGTAGACGCGCATTAATGCACGCGATCGTTACGCGCGTAACGAAGCGTGTAGTCGAGCGGTGCGAGTGTGTGCGTGCCAGGGCTGGCAGATGCGAGTTCGCACGCAGCTGTCGATCCCCTTAAAGCTCGCAGCATTGTGTCGGGCACGAGCTTGCTTTCACTAAATTATGCATTATTATAATCGAGGTTTTTGTTACTGTTTCAGATGCAGCCATTTTGATCGCGTGTCCCCGAGGCGACATGCTGCTCGTTAATGAATCACTGTTACATTGAACGTTTTATATTTATTTATCCGGACATTTTCTTTGTTCGCGCACATTGACAAATTATAATGTACTATCGCAACTTAATGGTCCAATTTATTTTTATGGCTAAACGTTATATGCCTACAGTATGTAAGACATTTACAAAGCATGTTAACGTTGTTTTGGCTTACAGATTCCCTTCGTTACGGGGTGATATAAATTTAAAGTCTCGGAAGCTCTTGTTTAAATATAAATTGAAATATACGTCTTACGGGTATCCCGGTAATTCGTAAGCCTTTACCGAAACGCTTCCCCTTAGCTTGATACAGTGGAGGGTAGATAGATATAAATTTTATTAATGCACCCACTCGGTCTCGCCTCGTGTCTCTAAACCAAAATTAACTAGAAGCTGTGCTTTTGAGATATTACGTGCTCGGTGCCTTTTTATTAACATCGCCAATATTTTACGGGACCGGGTTATTATGTAGTTCGTACGTGATACAAGAGGTCGGGGGTTTGTTTTGTTTTCGACGAAATATGTTGCTGGGTCTGTGTTACATGGTGAAATATTATTATAGACCGGGAAACAGTATGTGTTTTACCTTACGTTACATATAGACGGAATTGCATTGTGATACACAAATTATATATGCCTTTTTACTACATAAGATTACAGTGAAAGTTATAAGCAGATTAAACACACATGCATCTGAAGACACACACGTATTTAATTCTAGATAAAGACGAGGGTTTATTTCCCTTTGTTTAAACATTCACCAAGACTTATATCTACTTATCCCGAAACGCTCATAAGATTCCAGGCACAAGGTAAACATATTATCTAGTTTTAAGACAAAGCTATCTACTTCTTAGCAATAACTAGATTGCACGATATTAAAGCGGTTGCCTTTGTTACTGATGTAATATTTAAGTGGCACAGATTATATTTTGTTCAAAGTACAAACATATGTTTTTAAAACTAATTTACTGAGTAAAATATTTTACTTTACATAATAATTTACTTTATATACTTTACTCACTATACATATTATGAAAAAACATTATAATTCAGTTTCTTTTCATTTTATTTGCAAAAGCGACTTATTGTAAGCCCTTTTTAAGTGGAGCTTTTTTCTTTTCTATATTACACAGTCATTTCCCATTTCAAAATGAATTTTTAATTGTGAACAACTGAGCATTCTATTTCATGATGTACTAGCACAAGTACTAGTTAGTTAAAATTTCCATTCTTTCTCGATTAGCTTTTATACAAACTTTTACCATACCAATCGGTGTCGTATTATAAGACAAGGTTTCACACTATCGAATCAGACCACCCATATGTACACACGTAATGGCAGACAGTGTGGACGCGCCCTTATATCGTGTGTCAATCGATACCCCAAATGGATAGCCGTTGAGTCAACACGAAACTGCGCCATCAGAATACACCACTAAATTGATTTATGACAACACCAATATTTTTACTGTGAACTTTTCAAAAATGGAATAAAAAATGAACCGCCATCATTAACCAATATTTGCGCGCTCATCGATATTTTTCTTTATTGATACCCAATGGTAATTACAATTTTCAGATTGATTTGTAAGCCTAGTGTGTCCAGACGCAATAAAACGATATTTTGTTTAAAAACGTTTTTGTAAAACAGACGTACAACAATAAGTAATCATTAAACGCGACAATAAATATATTCGTAACGACCGTGCCAACAATTCCAAACTCAAATCTGTGACATTTGCATATAATACCGATGGCTTACGGCAACAATAAACAAAAAATCCTGCCAATAAATTTGGCCGCCGGCTCAACAGCTACGAACCTACAAAAGAAATTACAACATGTACCACCTATCAATTAACCTCGGCTTAATTTGAAACGCGGGAAGAGTTAAATGGCTCGCAACAAATTGTGTAATTCCCTTTTACGTCCGCCATTTTGAATCACGAGCTGTCATATTTCCCCGCGATTTTTGACGTTTTAATTAGCGTTCCGTTTCGCGCAGTGTCTCCGAATTTGTTTCGTATTCGTTGCTAGTTATATCTATTCTATTTTAGTTACGTAAGAAGGGTTGTAAGCTTGGAATTGTGCTGAGTCAGATAATGTATGGGCGATTACAAACTATCTTGTTGCGTTAGGTCCGTTGCTTTTTCGAGTGAAACGAATGACTCATTGTTATAAATTACGGACCCTTGTTTCGTTGGCTTAGAAATTTGAGAGAATAATATTCTTTTATTATCTTTTATCATTTTATGAACATTTCTTAGTTTTATAATAATTCAAAAGAATATTCCTATTTCCAAATGGTTAGAAAATAATGGAAATTATAGTATTTACGATCGTATTTTTATGGCAAACATCTGCTACAGATTAAAAATTAGCATAAACAGATTGATCTGACAATGCATTCAAATTTTTACTGAGACATTGTATTCCCTTTATAAGTAGGTACCTAATAAAGCCACCTAGCAACACGGCACCCTTATATAAAATACAATACAGAAAACAAAGGTATTATTAATTGCAGTTTAAGCTACAAGGGTTAAAAAGGGATTAGTCACTCAACAACAAGCACCCTTCGCTGCAGCTGTGCACATATATCGATCTCTTTTCCCCATATGTGAATGTGGGTGCGTGTGAGGGGTGCGACATGATAATTCACCCTTTGCACACAAAATACGGCACGCGAACGGGGGGTCAGTAATAATAATAATAAAATCGGACAATGCAAGATTATCTTTGTCACGTGGCTCATAATTTTTAGAGTACAAAGTGAATCGATTACTGTGTTTAAAAGCAATTGTGAGGGGTGAATAATTGAAACTTTATTATGGCATGAATGTACATATGTACGCATGCAATGTATATTTTTAATACATAAGATTGTTAAGAGGAATGATAGTTCCGATTTAATCAAATATCTAGCATACGTACACAGTATACAACAATACTATAAGGAAGTTAATGATATTAGTCAGTACATATTACATATATAGTTTTGTATAAGTAAGTAAAATCTATATTAATTTAATCTAATGTAAGTAAAATCTATAAAATTTCTAGATTTCAATGAAAAGTTATTAAAAAACTATACTTGATAGGTAGACGATACTAACAAAATCAAATAGAAATCACGATATCAATATCTCCTTAAAATTTAAACAGCTTATCAGTGAATCGGATTAAAAACCGCATTAATCCCGTCATAATTATTTACACACCACATCGCGGTAATTTCTAATTACCGATAATTATTCATTTATAATACCACAAGAGCTTCAAAATTATCGGGTATTTTCCGATAGGTTCGTTGCAAACAAATGAAGGAGTCAAGTTTTTAGTCAAGGTTAAAAAATCACGAGCGCGAAGCGCGAGTGATTTTTCCTGAAAAACTTGACGACTTTATTTGTTTGCAGGGAACCTTGAGGGAAATGCCAGATAATTTTGAAGCTCGTGTGGTATTCGGGGGATTATTTTTCCGTCCCAAATGTCGGCCAATAATTTCACAATTGAATTCAACCTGTCAGTTTGACGTCAACGAACAGAGAAAATTTTCAAAAAATTATCAGTATAATACCATGTAGGTTGTACCACGTGACGTCGAATGGTGCAATTCTATTGGTCGATATTTGGGTCGGAAAAATAATCATAATTAATTCATGTACAAAGCAAACTATAATATACGAGGGATTAACGTATTGTGTTCAAATTATACATCTACCCGCATTCATGTGCGATGTCATAAATGTACCAAACCACAGGTTTGATTTTGGATTTTGCTTTAAACACGGACTTGAATTTATTACTAGCAAAACAATGCAAATGTATTATTGTTCATACAAAACATTTATTTTGATAAAATATACTTTATTTTGCTTTGTACGAATATAAATTATAATCGTTTGTATCTATATTTATATATTTATAGACTAGAAAGTATTTTTTAGATTTAGTATACCTACTTTATTTTTGTATAGAAATCTGCCTTGCTATTTCCTCATGAAAAAAATGCGTACATTTTTTTAAAGAAAATTTATTTCTTACACCAAAACCGAGAACCGGCACACCATTTCCATGTATTCGCAACAAACAGACGAAATTCGCGTTGCAATATTTGTTCAACATTATACAAACCCCAATAAGTTCTAGCCTAGATCGTGTGTCGTTTAAAATTGGTCCCTATCACATTACAATAGAGTTCTAAATACCAGTTCAATTCCCCTTGAATATCTATGTATTGGAAACGGTTGAATCGCAAATCGGCGTCTATTATCTGCTAGTGAATAAATATACCTTTATCTCACTCGGTATTTTCGATTATTTTCAACTTTGATAGTTTTTCTTCAGAACGTTTATGTGGACGTTTCTCTTTTAAAATAAGTAAAATGTTAGCACAAATATTATGTATTCAATTCAGTAGACACAAATACACAAGCTTTTTCTTTTAATCATTTTTTCCATTGGATAAAAAATATCTATAAGTACGTGCAACTAAATTATCTAGTTTATAAGGCACTTCTACGATACACCTTAATTATAATTTTATAAAAAAAAAAAAAAATCAACGGACGAACAGCCTACAACCTTATAAATAAATGCATCAAAGGTTCAAAATTGCAATATATAACTATTTTCAAGCATCACAAAAGACTATATCAATATTTTTTGCAAAAAATTCACGAAAAAAATCTAGTTTCAAATAACTTCCAAGTCATAAAACGTAGCGAGAATTTGATACAGGGACAGAAGCCCCTCAGTCATAAATAAACTACCTCGGCCCGTGAATAGAAAGGATAAAAAGATTTCGCGTATTATCGCTGAGGACATTAATTTTCTGCCTACTCAAATTGTGGGGTGTGGTACAAGTTATAAGAAATAAGCGATATAATTTTTATTTATTGTTATTTTGTGAATCAAGTTGAATTGAAAACTTTCATGTGTTTCATTATATTCTTTTCTATGATAATTTAAAAACCTAAAAAACAGTTGTCTACTTCGTGGCATTGCTTAATGATTTAATTCAAATCCACCAAAACACCAAATTTGTCCAGATGTAATTTAAATAAATAAATTTAACATAACAATTTGTAAGCAATACTTTTCATTTCACATGTCGTTATCTACAAGTTTTAAAACTATTAAACTTATCCAATAAGTAGTACATTTAAAGTATTCAATTACATTATTGCACTTATAGCCATACCAACAAACACCCATACAACCTAAAACCACAATCCTCTTTGTATAAAAAACTGTAAGTTTACAAAACCGCCCTAATCTCACCCTTTAACCCTCACATTTTTCCGTTTTCACGCCAGCGCAAGAACTGAGAACCCTTTTAGCCAACCTGTCTCAAACATAATATATAAAAATATTGAATATTGGACGCATTGCGAAATTTTATGACTTCTCTGCTTCATATTTCTTTTAAATTGCTATTTATTTTGCAATTTCTCACTCTCACCATTTATCTTTTTTGGGGTTGGAACCTACTCAAGGAATTGTATGTGTATTTCTTTGAATGTAATATATAGGTGTTTTTAGTCTAAGTATGTATTGATAACTTTAGAGTAGTTTTTGAACGCATGCTACCTTCCACAAATTACTAAATAATAACAACGTAAGTATTACTAACAAAAGTAGCTGTATAAAACTTTGAAAAGACATGTCAATAAACTATAAGTGATTAATTCTAATACTGAATTCATTATTATTATTCTAGTTCATTAGTATTCTACAAAATTACATTCGCGCTAATATTAAAGACTAAAAAAGTGTAATCACCTCAATATCCATAATCACCTCTATGTTTACATATCTGTAATCTGTATCAACCATTATAAATTTCCGCACTATCCTACGCAACAACACACGCAACAAGACACGAAAAAAACGTCCAAAATCCCATACGATATACCTATTTAGAGTGGATATGCCTTATCCCCGGCTTACTGCGACAACTAAAGCCCTTTTATTGTTTCTTTGTGAGCAATATTACCGCTTTCGAATTTGCTTTGATCTATTCCAATTTTGTTACCTATTTTCTTCTATCTGTGAATACAAACGGGACAAATACCTGTACTTTTAGCTTCACCGATTGACGTCTAAAAATATCAACCAAGTCTACAAGAGTTTACTGGTTTTCAAAAAACTTTACATGTTGTGTCTCCATATTTCAATTGAAAATATGCGATGCTTTAATACGCTTCAAACAAAAAACCTATTAATTTATACTTTGACGAAAAATTTTCTAACCAACGAAACCCGTCAAGCAAAACTACCCTCACTTCATAAAACTTTAAAGAAAGATATCAAACTTGGAGATAACGTTGGAATTTTAAAAGCCATTAACTTTATCGAAAAAGGGACAAAAACATTGTTCAATTAGCGCGAACGGAAATCCACTGCTAGAG
Source organism: Colias nastes (assembly GCA_907164665.1). NCBI lineage: Eukaryota > Metazoa > Arthropoda > Insecta > Lepidoptera > Pieridae > Colias > Colias nastes. Next base: position 31,230 of record CAJQZM010041867.1, on the reverse strand, counting down.
AGGTTAAGGTGAACAGAAAAGAGAAAAAAAAGACTTGTAATTGGCGGCGCCTGAAGCATTTTTTGTGGAACGGTATTGATTGAATTTAATCATGCTATTCTTTTATATTCTTTGGAATATTCTTTAATAATTCGTCGAGTTGGAAGGAAGAGAAGGCAGCTGAAGGAATGTGCCACAATGATTAATGATATGTTATTTTTAACGATGATCTGTAACACTCTACAAGCTATAGTTTTTCTTTGTTGTAGGAACAGGAAAAATATAGCGAAATGAAGGTGACATAAAAACAGGTTTTTTTTTTATAAAGGCAAATGAACATGTAACGACAGATAGTTGGAGACAATCCTGACTAAATATTTCATTGCAAAAATTATATTTAATAAGGTTCAGGGGAAGGATGACCTCTCTCCCTTTCCTTTATACTTTAACTAGCTGTGTCTCGCGGTTTCACCCGCATTGCTCCGCTCCTGTTGGTTTTAGCGAGATGATAATATAGCCTATAGCCTTCCTCGATAAATGGGCTATCTTACACCGAAATATTTTTTCAAATCGGACCAGTAGTTGCTGAGATTAGCGCGTTCAAACAAACGAACTCTTCAGCTTTATAATATTAAGTATAGATATACCTAAATCCGTAATGACGATACTTTTAAACTTTACCAGTTTGTAATAACGACAATGTGACTTATAAAAGTTCACCTTTATAAATTATTCATTCATTAATACTATTATTTACCATCTTTTGAAGTTGAACCTTGAAACTTTACGCCGATACTTACCTGGAAAAGAAAAATGGTATTAAGTTAAAATATTCAAGTAGGAACTTTTAAGCATTAGCTACGTAGCAAATTATAGTTAATTATAATTTGATTATAGTGACCTAACTCAGATATATTATATGTAGCGATATGCCAGAATTATTCAAAATAATATTTAGATAGAAAACATACATAGGTATTAAGAAATAACGTAATAAAGATAAAGCCTGTAACATAGACATTGATAGACACCTTATTACGAACAGCATTATAATATACGAGTATATATACAAAAAAATATACGAATTACATCCTACTTCCTATCCTACTATAATAATATCTATTGGATGGGTGTATGTGTATGTATGTATGTATGTAGGTGTATGTGTTCACGCAAATACTACTGCACCGATTACAATAAAATTAAGCACACATATAGAGGGTAACTTGGATTAACACATAGGTTTTATCCCGGAAATCCCACGGGAACGGAAACGGATTTTTCTTTGAAAACGCGGGCGAAAAGCTATATTCATATTTAACATCGGAATAAATTAACAAAACGCTGACATTATTTTAATAGTTAATTATATAAATGTCCAAAAAATTGACTCGCCAATTGCACAATGGCCACTCGAACATAATTCAACAAAAATCAATTTGTTGATAATAATTAATTGGGCGATCGTAAACAGCGGACACTAATTAAACCGAATTTATGTTTGCGCAAAAATAAATTGGAATCATTTTGATTAAATGCTTTTTTGTAGTGGTGAAGAAGTTTGGAACGGGGCTGACTTAGTGCTGTTTTTGTGAAAGAAGTGTTTTGATAAATTAATGTAATGAATATATTCAGTTTATATATCTGACTAGCTGCTCCGCGCGGTTTCACCCGCGTGGCTCCTCTCCTGTTGGTTGTAGCGTGATGATATAATAGCCTATAGCCTTCCTCGATAAATGAGCTATCTAACACTGAAAGAATTTTTCAAATCGGACCAGTAGTTCCCGAGATTAGCGCGTTCAAACAAACTAACTCTTCAGCTTTATGATATTAGTATAGAATATAGATTTTGTAGACATATAAAATTTCAATACTAAATTTTTTAACGATAATATGATGATCAGAATATAGTTCGATATTATATATTTGGGTCGCTTGCGATTTCTGAACGATACAACAACTTCTTATAAATCCTCAATATTAATTCCTAAATTCATTATAATCTATACAGCCTTTTTGGAAACTAAACAATTACACTTTTGTCTGTATAATAAGACCAAGGATATAAATTAATTCAATGAAATTCTATAATAAACACGATGTTTGGTCAATTCTCGTGAAATTAACAAACTCTCAACATTCAACAATACGTAATAAATTGAAATATTTCGCAACTATCGCAAACTAAAAGTAGGTAATATTTGTTTTTGATTAGTAAATTATACAAAAGGGGAGATGAACAAACAATAACTTTGGAAACGGGCTTATTTATTTATATTATTTGCCTATAGTAATTAATAAAAATTTAATAAATAATTTGTTGTCAATACATAAGTAATTTTTTCTCCAATCCAATTTTGCAAAGAATAACATTTTAACAAAACATTTACCCGTTTACAAAATTCCCACAAAAATTATTCCACAACAAAAACACAACGTTGTAACGTTAAAAACTTAATATAAATAGCATTTTTCATTAAATGTCCGCTGAAAACATCCAATATCGCCGAGAGAGGTAAAGCCTTTTACCAATAAGTTGGCAATTCGGAATGTATTCAATTTGTCCGATAAAAACGCTCGGACACTATTGTTTGGCGACACTGTGAATTGTGACGTCATTTTCTCGTTTATTTGTGCATTTTTTGATGTTTTCATGGTTATTTTTTATGTCTTTGTACGTATTTATTTTTATTTATTAGTGAATTTTAGCGGGAATTCCAAGAAAACGTATCCTTTACGATCCTTTCTCTTTTTACGAACTTTTCCCTTTCTGCCTATTATATTATTAAATTAGAACATCATTTGTAAAGCATACATATTAAGTCAATACTTAATTCGATCTCTTCATAATTAAGGCTACAGCTACGTTACCTATTACTGTATCTAATTTTTGTGCTTTTACAAGATCTATTAACAGTCATTACAACCTGCTAGTCCTCAATCCAAGCTTCAACCATCATCATACAATAGCACGTTCCTCCACAAAGACAAATTGTTCCTTCCCCGGCTGAACGCTTCCCGATTTTATATTTCACCGTCGCGATGACAGCACTCGATTTGTTTGCAGTCTTCCGATAACATTGTACACCCGAGTTTATTGTGAGATCTCTTGAATTCACTTTGTAGCGCCTTTAATTTGTCAGTCTGTTTAGTTGAAATGAAATGTTCTAAGTCTAACGTTCGACTGCGAAGGCAAAACGCTGTATTGTCAGCCGTTTGTTTTTCAATTTTCTAACGCTTCCCGTGATCTGCTTTGTCGTCAAACTGTGTCTCTTTTAACTATTTTTTAACGCTTAAGATACACTGGCATACTTAGGAGCTTTTACGCTTTATATTCTTTATCACGTATCGACTTATGAAAATAATTTGAGGGCTAGAGGGGGTACTGCGTTAAGAAATAAGGTGGTATATAAAATACAAGTGCATAAATCATTAATTTGCTTTTACATTCAAAACTGTTTGATGTAATAATAAAGATGTAATAATAAAGCAATGGTATAGTCAATAACATTGTATTTATATAAATCAAATAATTAGAATAAGATGATAGCAATGAACAATACAATAGTTAAACAAAGCTTCTCTAAATTCAATTAACACTACATTCCCAGTTAAAATTGAAAACAAACACGAAACAACGCAACTTTTACACATTGCGATAAAAAAAGCCAAAACCTAACCGCATTCAACCAGAAAACATTTGAGCTAAAACAATAGTTTTGGAGCTAGGTACGTGACTACCACCTGTTGAGAGTGACCTAGATTCAGATCTAGATTTTATCTAATCTAGCTCTAATGCTAGGGTACACTAGGTGAGGTTACCTATTTGGATAAGTTATCGAGTGGAGTGCTACGAAATTGAGTTAGGTTAATACGGGGCGGAATTTAATTTGGAGCGTGTGTTGCGCACTTTATTTCAGAATATAACGCGAGTTAAAACGATCTACCTGTTTAAAAAGGAGGTTGGAGATTTTGAAAAGGATATTTAGAATGTAAAATAGAAGGTAACGGATTTGTATTGATTATTACAAAATTTTTGTTAGTAGATGTCAATCATTACAACCCCCTGTTAAAAATAAGATTAATAAATTCTCAAACCGGAGTTAAAAGCTCAATACATATTTATATTGCATATATTTAATTTTTTTATCGAATTCGACGCATTAGTCAATAAAACTGACATATAGCATTGTACGTTTACATCAAAACGTTTTTACTTGTTCCAGGTGTAGGGAAATCAAATAAGTGCGGTACATTGAATACCAGTTCCTATTACAGACAATTTTACGACCGCTCGTTACGTTTTTCCATATGGAGCGAGTATATTATGCCCTCAAGAATGTAGCAATAAGTTGCCTTTCTGTGGGGCACGTTTGTACATTTTTATTGTATTCGTTTTTTGAGGAAATGGAATAAGGCTTGTTGAATTGTATGTTTTTATTGGTTGTAAGATTTTATGGTATTCGGATGTTTATTTGTTCAAACTTAATTGGATGTATGATGCAGTTTTCGCGTTGTTATAAAAATATCGAAGACAGGGATAAATGAAAAGGCCTAAAAATTCTGGAGCGCAGTATCATAATTATACGATGATTGTAATATTAACCAATATTCTTAATTTCTACCTTCAAATATTTTAGTTTATAAATAAAATCATCGTAACATTGTGACCCTCTTCAAGAATACAAAAAGCTTCTTGTTATAATAAGATATATTATAATACCTAAAAATAAACAATACAAAGGAAACTTGTACAAATCTGAAGTATATTGAAACAACATCTAACTTATACATAAATTCAACCGACAAACTACAAACAACACACTTGTTGCTCAGCAAATAACTATTTCTAGACTGTTCGCTGCTATTTTTCAATATTCAGACTTTCATACTTAAGTATGAAAGTCTGAATATTGAAAGTAAATATAACCTGCTTTACAATACATTATAATACTGTTTGTATATCAAAGCTGTAGACGGTACCCATTGTAAAATCTAAGTCTTTCTTATTTCTCATTGAATCACGAAAACATCTTTCAAGTATGTATTTAGCACATTCGAATGTACTGACCGTAAGTACTTTTTATGATTTACTAGCTTTCCGCCCGCGGCTTCGACCGCGATGTCTAAAACTTAAAAATTTTATTTTAATATCTTCCTCTAGAAGCTTACATTTAAGTCCATCTCTCATCTATTCAAAACTTAAAACATAAAAACTTACATAAGGACAGACAGACAGCGGGAAGCCACTTTATTTTATACTATGGACGATTACTTTAATTACTAGTAAATAAATAAAACATTAACCATCACAATTATCAACACCATTTCACATGCTATCTTAAAGTAGTATAATTCCAGTGTGGAATAATGACAGCGCTATAGATCGTCTAGCGCCATCACTCAAACTCAAACATTTATTTATTCAATTATACTACTTTTAGTAGCACTTTTGAATCGTCATTACATAAGTATTTTTAACATTTACCACCGATTCGGAAAGCAGTATCTATGGAGAAGAACCGGCAAGAAACTCCATAGTTGCTCTTTTAAAATCATGTCAATATTACATAATCTGTAACTTAAATCAACTACATAATATATTATCTTAATATGCCAAAGAACTGTCCTGTGGTTCTTACGCGACAACCCTCCATGGATTTTCATCTTCCATATATTCCTTAATGCTATATTAGGCTCTCTGAACTAAAATATTTTTTACATAAGTTTTAAATTTAGCACTACCAAACTCTTTAATACAATGTGGAATTCTGTTGTAAAAGCGTATACCTAGACCCATAAATGAATTTTTAACTTAGGCTAACCGGTAAAATGGCATTTCAATTTTATTTCTGTTCCTTCACTTTCCCACACTGGAATAACAACTGCTTCAAAACGGTAACTAGAGGTCAAGTTAGTTTGGTCGTATCATTAATTACGCAAAACTCAAGGGACTAGGGAGTCGACTTGACGAAGACTCGCCTACAATTTGCATTTTATAATAGATTTTTTATCTTCTCGAGATAAATGTTTGTCTTTACGTTGAAACTTATTAGAATAAAAGCGGAAGCAATGGAAATGCTGTGAAAACGAAAGTAATAAACAGAGGAATATCTCCATTCCCTTAACGTATAAAAATAAACGAGATGACGTACGCGAATTTGTTTGCATCACCGAAAATTTAAATTCTGCTGTTTCTTAGCTAAATATTAAAATATGGCTTAGTATGGAGTTGAATTAAATAAAATCATTTATAATATAATAATTAAGTAACTAATTTAATCAATTTGTATTCATTACATTATTTCCATTAGAAGTTCATTTACAAGTTTACAACTCAAAATTTAAGATAAAACTAAATCATTTACAGAAAACTAAGATATTATATAACAGTATAATTTACGGAAAAAAACTAATGTCACAACAGGTAAAGGTTTCGGGTTCGAAGCCGTACAATAACAAACTTTATAAGGTCACAAATAACCAGAGGTCAATAGACACCCACAGCCTCTTTGAAACTCGTTATGTAACGTTGAAATCCTTATTAATAAAATAAATGTTTGTTTGTCTTTGTTTCACTTCGCAACATACATCATCAATATGATATTACGTGATCCCTTAAAACGAGTGTCCCTTCGCATTGTATGTCCTAAGACGGTAATTATTTTTTTACAAAAACTAAACTGCCTTCAAAATTGCCGTCAGAACTATGACACCACACGGAAGGTACCTAGCAGCTTCAAAAACACCAAAATCGGTTCACCCAGTCAAAAGTCCTGAGGTAACAAACACACAAAATTGAATTGAAAACCTCCTTTTAGTAGTAAATTGATAAACAGTCACATAACGAGCCTTATTATACTATAGACTACATATAGACAAGCAATCATTCGAACAATTTCAACCTACGCCATTGTATAATCTAAAACCGTACGCTCAATACTGAATAATTTAAGATAAGTTACGCTTCCTACTTCATTCTGGTTCGACTACATTCGCAATGGTTACGTGATTAAGGGCTGGGTTCATTAGGTAATTGGATAATTTCGTATTATCATCTATCAATAAATATACCTGACGTTTTGCACAACGATCTATTAAGCTATACTATACTATTAACTTCAATAATAAATGATTTTGCGCTTTTGAAATTTTCGGGAAATCACTTATGAACTATTCGTAACATATTGATAAAAAATGTAAATGTAGGTTTTAAAATAATATGGATAAATCGTGTTTTTAACCAGTTAAAGATATTTTTTTCTTAACAACCTTGGCAAAAAGTTTCTAAAATATTTTTATTTTTTTATAAAACACTGCTATAGAATAGAAAATAGAAATAAATATCTTTAAACTTGAAATTAAAACGCCTTTTCAACAAAGTTCAAAATAACTCTTCCTAAACTATCAAATATTATATTCTTACTATTGATATTTTCAACAGTTGTAAATTTTGATCACATCGTCAATTAATATGTAAAATTATTCTAATCTGTTAATTAATATTTGAACGTATTGTACCATAAAATGCAAATTTCGTGTAAATTCAATTCAATTTAATTCCATAACTTTCTTGTGTATATCGAAATATAGGTTTGTAAATCACCAGGTAAATCAAATCTACTAACACTATTTTTTTTATATAATTCACTCTTAAATTCACTGATATTTATAGAGGCAAATTAAAACATAGATAAGTACCTGTATAATCTGTTGTATTAATCTTTTTTTTGGATATTTTAATTATCACCAATTACTGTAAAATAATCGTTAAATTCACAACCGAAAACATTTCAAACCTTAAAAACGTGTCACCTGACACCTCCCAAATTTATAGGCAACTGTCAAAAACATAACCTTTTCGAGATTTACCGTAAATGTAAAAAGGTTTTATCTAAAAATGGAATATTCTCGAGGATTATTGTCACTGTCCGAGTGGCAGCCCTCCGTAATCCCCGGGGACCGATGACAATCTCATTTACGATTTTGACGCTTTCATTACATCGATCCTATCAACATTTTGATTTCGTTTAGCCTAATAAGAAAGTTAATAAGGATTCGGTTATATAATCCCCTGTTAGTTTAATGTATCGTAATTCTGATTTCTATAATAAATGCTAAATTAAAAGTAAGCGTAGCTATGTGAATGTGTGTAATTTATAACAACGCCATCTGTTAGCCATGTCACGAAAGAGTTATAGATTTAAATTAGTTCTTTAACTCGCCAATAGACGGCGACACGATTCAATACGTAGGTGTTTTCAAAAGTTCTTGTATTATACGTTATAACAATATTTTTAAAGCACATAATTACTTAATTTTTTATGAGTCCTAATACAAAATTGCGCTGGACGAAAGCTAGTATTTTTACGTTTGAACGCGATCATCGTGTAGTCGAGTAGCAAAGGCTGAAAGCGCTCAAAGTGGAAACATTATAGGACCTTATTATCTCGATATCGTCTACTCCACCAATTCTAATCTAGTATCGTGGGCTTCCCGACTACTACGCGCGGGAAAAACGTACTTTAGTAATTTTGTGTCTGACGGAGCAGCGCAACACGTCCTACTCCCTAGCGCGGAGGCCGGAGCGCGGTCTGCCGTAACAGCGTTTGCGCTCCCGTATATAATCG
>CAJQZM010041867.1:0-22221 GCA_907164665.1 Colias nastes | reverse complement strand
ATACAATAGTTAAACAAAGCTTCTCTAAATTCAATTAACACTACATTTCCAGTTAAAATTGAAAACAAACACGAAACAACGCAACTTTTACACATTGCGATAAAAAAAAGCCAAAACCTAACCGCATTCAACCAGAAAGCATTTCGGGTAAAACAATAGTTTCGGAGCTACGTGACTACCACCTGTTGAGAGTGACCTAGATTCAGATCTAGATTTTATCTAATCTAGCTCTAATGCTAGGGTACACTGGGTTAGGTTACCTATTTGGATAAGTTATCGAGTGGAGTGCTACGAAATTGAGTTAGATTAAGGGAACTATATTTTCCATCACCAAAATTTATATTTGTCATCAAGTTGTATCACCTAATAAATAGATCTAGCACCACGAAATATTTTCGTTCTCATATAAACAAAAAATGTTCCCAGGTATGAATTATCAAATTAATGTTAATATATGTGTAAAATAAGAGATCGATAACCAATAAAATTATATTGCATTTACATGAATATAAACTTCGTTCTTATAATAACAGTTTTGTTACTTAAATAATAGCTCTGTGCTCAGAATGGTAGATCTGTCACCAAATAAATCGATTATCGATCCCTGACTGCGACTCCTTTTTATTTGATATTTTGTCACCAATACAGTAGTAACATTTTATTTCGTTCAGATATTAAATTAATAGTATTCGTTACCAATTTAATACATCAATTTATAATTTTAATGAAAAAATGATCAAAGGGGCGGAGACAAATTGGCGCGCTTTAAAAATTGACCAATCCGGCCTCAACGATGGGTAGTCAGATTATTCAGTGGTTATTATTTTTAAGAATAAATATTGATTATTTTAACTTTAATTAAGTGTTTTATCTACTATTCTGCTAGCCATAAGCCAGCTATTTTAAACCAGCGCTGATTGTTCAGTGGTAATTATTTTAAACAATAAATATTGATTATTTTGACTTAAATTGTTTTATTTACTACTCTGCTAAAAAATTTATTTAAATATAATTTATACTACCAGTGGAAATTTAGAACCTTGGGAGTCTAGTTAAGTAGCAGAATCTTTTGGTTGAAACGATGATGACAACCCTAATTTTTTATTTGAACTTAATGCAATTTTCTAGTAACATAATATGATTTATTGGTGATCTCTTTAAATTAGTTTGCTTAAATACTTATTAGGACACATTATAATACATACAAAAACATTTATTTGGTACTAGACCTTATATCTCAGGATTTTAGGTGATTTATTGTGGAACTGATTTTGCATTGTTTGGTGACTACATTTTGGTGACAGATCTACTATTTTGAGGACAAACCCTATTATTTAAGAAACACAAAACTAATTAAATTGGTGATAGCTTAAATGATACCCTTAGATTAATACGGGGCGGAATTTAATTTGGAGCGTGTGTTGCGCACTTTATTTTAGAATATAATAAGAGTTAAAACGATCTACCTATTTAAAATGAAGGTTGATTTTTGGGAAGGATATTTAGAATGTAAAACAGATGGTAACTGATTTGTATTGATTACTAGCTGTGCCCTGCGGTTTTACCCGCAGTGCTCCACTCCTGTTGGTCTTAGCGTGATGATAAATAGCCTATAGCCTTCCTCGATAAATGGGCTATCTAACACCGAAAGAATTTTTCAAATCGGACCAGTAGTTCCTGAGATTAGCGCGTGCCGTTCAAACAAACTCTTCAGCTTTATAAAATTAGTATAAATTACAAGTGTAGTTGTGTGTGAGTTTTTGTTAGTAGATGTCTATCATTAAACCTCCTGCAGCTAAAAATAAGATTAATAAATTCGCTCAATGCATATTTATATTGCATATATTTAATTTTTTATCGAATTCGACGCATTATATTAGTCAATAAAACTGACATATAGCATTGTACGTTTACATCAAAACGTTTTTACTTGGTCCAGGTGTAGGGAAATCAAATAAGTGCGGTACATTGAATACCAGTACCTATTACAGACAATTTTACGACCGCTCGTTACGTTTTTACATATGGAGCGAGTATATTATGCCCTCAAGAATGTAGCAATAATATTGTCTTCAACTAAGTTGCCTTTCTGTGGAGCACGTTTGTACATTTTTATTGTATTCGCTTTTTTGAGGAAATAGAATTGGGGTGATGTTGAATTGTATGTTTTTATTGGTTGTAAGATTTTATGGTATTCGGATGTTTATTAACCGACTTCAAAAAAAGGAGGAGGTTATCAATTCGGCCGGTATGTTTTTTTTTTGTTCAAACTTAATTGGATGTATGATGCAGTTTTCGCGTTGTTATAAAAATATCGAAAAGACATGGATGTACATGAAAAGGCCTAAAAATTCTGAGAGCGCAGTTTTCATTTTTTCTTAATTTCTACCTTCAAATATTTTAGTTTATAAATAAAATCATCGTAACTTGTGACCCCCTTCAAGAATACAAAACGCTTCTTGTTATAATAAGATATATTATAAGACCTAAAAATAAACAGTACAAAGGAAACTTGTACAAATCTGAAGTATACGGAAACAACATCTAACTTATACATAAATGCAACCAACAAACTACAAACAACACACTTGTTGCTCAGCAAACAACTACATATTTCTAGACTGTTCGCTGCGATTTTTCAATATTCAGACTTTCATACTTATTCTTGTATTGAAAGTAAATATAACCTGCTTTACAATGTTTTACAATACATTATAATACTATTTGTATGTCAAAGCTGTAGACGGTACCTATTGTAAAATCTTTATAAGTCTTTCTTATTTTTCATTGAATCACGTTAACATCTTTCAAGTATGTATTTAGCACATTCGAATGTACTAACCGTAAGTACTTTTTATGATTTCCTAGCTTTCCGCCCGCGGCTTCGCTCACAAATTATATACCAATATCTTCCTCTAGAATCTCTCCATCTATTAAAAACCGCATCAACATCTGTTGCGCAGTTTTAAAAGCATACATAAGGGCAGACAAACAGCGAGAAGCGACTTTGTTTTATACTATGTAGCGATTACTATACCCTTAGTAAATAAATAAAACATTAACTATCACAATTATCAACACCATTTCCCATGCTATCTTAAAGCAGCATTATTTCTAGTGTGGAAAAATGACAGCGCTATAGTTTGTCTAGCGCCATCACTTTCTCATACTGGAATAACTACTGCTTTAAAACGGTAACTAGAGGTCAAGTTAGTTTGGTCGTATCATTAATTACGCAAAACTCAAGGGACTAGGGAGTCGACTTGACGAAGACTCGCCTACAATTTGCATTTTATAATAGATTTTTTATCTTCCCGAGATAAATGTTTGTCTTTACGTTGAAACTTATTAGAATAAAAGCGGAAGCAATGGAAATGCTGTGAAAACGAAAGTAATAAACAAAGGAATATCTCCAATCCCTTTACATAAAAATAAACGAGATGACGTACCTACTCGAATTTGTTTGCATCGAAGATTGAGATTCTGCTGTTTTTTAGCTAAATAATATGGCTTAGTTTGGAGTTGAATTAAATAAAATTATTGGAATAATATATTAATTAAGTAAGTAATTTAATCAATTTTGTATTCATTACATTATTTCCCTTCGAAGTTCATTTACAACCCACAATTTAAGATAAAACTAAATCATTTACAGAAAACTAAGATATTATATAACAGTATAATTTACGGAAAAAAACTAATGTCACAACAGGTAAAGGTTTCGGGTTCGAAGCCGTACAATAACAAACTTTATAAGGTCACAAATAACCAGAGGTCAATAGACACCCACAGCCTCTTTGAAACTCGTTATGTAACGTTGAAATCCTTATTAATAATATAAATGTCTGTTTGTTTGTCTTTCTTTCACGACGCAACATACATGAACAATATACATAATCTGACATTACGTGATCCCTTAAAAACGAGTGTCCCATTAGGTACATTGTATGTCCTAAGACGGTAATTATTTTTAACAAAAACTAAACTGGCTTCAAAAATTTCGTCAGAACTATGTGACCACACGGAAGGTACCTAGCAGCTTCAAAAACACCAAAATCGGTTCACCCAGTCAAAAGTTCTGAGGTAACAATCACACAAATAAAATTGAATTGAAAACCTCCTTTTAGTAGTAAATTGATAAACAGTCACATAACGAGCCTTATTATACTATAGATAGACAATAGACAGGCAATCATTCGAACAATTTCAACCTACGCCATTGTATAATCTAAAACCGTACGCTCAATACTGAATAATTTAAGATAAGTTACGCTTCCTACTTCATTCTGGTTCTACTACATTCGCAATGGTTACGTGATTAAGGGCTGGGTTCATTAGGTAATTGGATAATTTCGTATTATCATTTATCAATAAGTATACCTGACGTTTTGCACAACGATCTGTTACGCTATAGGTAGGTACTATTATACTATTACACTCAATAAATGATTTTACGCTTTAGAAATTTTCGAGAAATCACTTATGAACTATTCGTAACATATTGATAAAAAAATGTGTGCGTGTACTAGTGTACACACGTAAGAAGTGAAACTTCTTTATGACCTTATTTTAAAATAAATTTATCAAAAAATAATTTACTATATGCAACTTTACAGAAATACGTCGAATCACGCGTGGTAGGGATAAGAAAAAGATGGCGCGTAACGGAAAAATGTCACGCGTAACGAAAAAATGTTACACTAAATTTACTTAAACCCCGATAAAGAAGTTTCACTTAAAAACGTAAACGTAGGTTTTAAAATAATATGAATAAATCGTGTTTTTAACCAGTTAAAGATATTTTTTTCTTAACAACCTTGGCAAAAAGTTTCTAAAATATTTTTATTTTTTTATAAAACACTGCTATAGAATAGAAAATAGAAATTAATATCTTTATACTTGAAATAAAGACGCTTTTTCAATAAATTATCATAAACTATCACATATTATATTCAATCTATTGATACGATATAAAACATATTATCAACAGTTGTAAATTTTGATCACATCGTCAATTAATATGTAAAATTATTCTTATCTGTTAATTAATATTTGAACGTATTGTACCATAAAATGCAAATTTCGTGTAAATTCAATTCAATTTAATTCCATAACTTTCTTGTATATATCGAAATATAGGTAGATTTGTTCGTCACATGTACTGCTACAGCTAGCACTAAAAAAAAATTTTTTTTAACATGATAAATTACGGTTATACTAAAAAACATGTAAGTATATAAGTTAAAACAGACCTACCGGTATAATAAGTTCCATAGTTTATACTGCACATTTTCAATTTACATTATTAATTGCGTCAAAATAATTGTGAAATTCACAACCAAAAACATTTAAAACGCCGTCCTCAAAAACGTGTCACCTACCAAATTTATAGACAACTGTCAAAAACATAACCTTTTCGAGATTTACCGTAAATGTAAAAAGGTTTTATCTAAAAATGGAATATTCTCGAGGATTATTGTCACTGTCCGAGTGGCCCTCCGTAATCCCCGGGGACCGATGACAATCTCATTTACGATTTTGACGCTTTCATTACATCGATCCTATCAACATTTTGATTTCGTTTAGCCTAATAAGAAAGTTAATAAGGATTCGGTTATATAATCCCCTGTTAGTTTAATGTATCGTAATTCTGATTTCTATAATAAATACTAAATTAGAAGTAAGCGTAGCTATGTGCATGTGTGTAATTTATAACAGCGCCATCTATTGGCTATGTGATGAAAGAATTATAGATTCAAATTAGTTCTTTAACTCGCCAATAGATGGCGACACGATACAATACGTAGGTGTTTTAAAAAGTTCTTGTGAAGGTGTTTATTATACGTTATAACAATATTTTTTATAGGAAGTACATACTTCTTTTTTTTTGTAAAAATCGATAAGTCTTCGTGACATTTCTAATTTTTCATTAAAAATTAACCCAATAATTATGTATTTGCGTAAGTTTACCATTTATAACCATAATCCATTCACATTTGAATAATTCCCCGTATTTTAATTAATTCCCAACACCCAATTGGAAACACAAACACAAACGTTAAAATAACTCTGTTAACATCTAAACAAGGTGAAAGTCTTTGAAGGAAGTTGTAGCATGTATTAAATTTGGATAAATCGAAATAAACTTTGCAGAGCGGTTCAACTCAGTCGACTTAGGTAAAATTCAATTTGGTAGAATACATTGTAATCGGTTTAATGATAAATGAGTTAAATTGTTTGTAATTTAATGTTATTTTTTGATGGAATTACCGGCTTACCCGAAATTACTGTGTACATTGGTGGAATAATCTAAATTAGAAAAATTTTCGCGGTATTTTCTATATTCAACGGTTTATTTTTAACACCATCTGATCTAAAAAATGTTATTGAGTTACATTTTCACGCAAAATCTTATCAAAACCGGTACTATATGCAGACAGACATAAAACGAATAAGGAAAAAGAGCCCATAACTGAACGAGTCAAGGTTCTAATAATTTGTCCTTCGCCAATTTAACTTTACAGCTTTTGAACACGACATCTAATAACCAAAGGATTACTACAAGGCCGAATAAAACATCAATTATAACAACCCTTAAACAAACGTATTAATAATTAGGCTCATTAACTTTATGCATAATTTTTAATTGAATTATTTATAGTGCACATCATCTATTTATAGTGTTGGGACTTCTTCAAAATAAACACGGTACAATCCTTATTTCTTTAATATAAAAATGAATCGCATAAATCGAGAACGGCTGAACCGATTTCGTTAATTTTTTTTTTATAATATTCCTTGAAGTACGAAAATGGTTCATAAGGAGAGAAAACGTAAACATGTACCACGGGCGAAGCCGGGCGGACCGCTAGTTAGCTTATACAAATAATTTTTAATTGAACGATGAATTAGATTAATATATAGGTTTACATATGACAATTTAATAGTATTGCGAGCTAATTTTGACCTTCTAAATACTCTTTCATCCCTTTCACTGCCACTATCGCGAATATTAATAGAAACGTACATTCTAGTTTCAACAAATGAGTATTTAAACAAGATTGTAATTGAAAAATAAGATTATTCTAATATATAAAATTCCCGTGTCACATGTTAGTTACCATTCAACTCCAAAACGGCAGGACCGATTCTCATGAAATTTTCTGTGCATATCGGGTAGGTCTGAGAATCGGCCAACATCTATTTTTCATAGCCATAAGTGTTAAGAGTAAGGCAGAACAACGTTTGCCGGGCAGCTAGTAATTATGAATTATCATTACGTGGATCGAACAATATTAAATTTGTACTAAAAAGCCCAGTAACTATAGATAGATATATTTAACTAATCGATATCTTTAGATTTTAACGTATAATTTTTGAACAACTAAAGGTAGATTATAATAAAGGGTCTGTGACCTGTGTTTTCATTAAATTATGATTGTTGGTTCTTGGCTATATCTAAGTGGGATCATTCGAAAGCCTTAGGACCCTAGAATACTAAGGGAATTTAGTGGACTGTAATTAAATATAGTAGGGTCCATTGTCTGTTAGGACTGCTAAAATTTACACTAATTCCCGTATTATAAAGATGAATAAGTTTAGTATTGTTTGAACTGGATAAACTTCAAAACTGTTGAGCAGATTCTGAAAAAATTATTACACCTGTAGAAAGCTATTTTTTGAGTATATTTAGGTATAATTTATTAAAAAATAATAATAATGAAAAGTATACGTTTCGCATTTATTCATTAGTTTTTTTACATGCGCCTTTTTTCACATCTATTTCTTTAACCATAAATTACATACAAAGTATCAACACAAAAAACAGAGTCAAATAAATTAAAAAACATACGTTACATCGATACGAGTTCACGGACGTACGAAAAATTAACATAATTGTTATAAATATACCGATGATGTAACTACGTCGAGTTTTTTAACTTCCGAATTAGATACGCGAGACAAAATCGTAATTGGACGCTTTAATAATATAAAAATAGAACAATATTAATTACTTGGGTATAGCCACCTATAGCGTTAATTATTTTTTTCGTTATTACACAAGAGTTTTGTAAGTAATTGAAAGATTTTTTATGTGTAAGTATAATAAAATAGTGAAAATTGCTTCGAAAATATTACAAAAATATCTTTGTATTATGAAAAATATTTATAAAACGCTTTTTAGGGCTATTTTTAGAAAGCTTAATTCGTCCGGCTTATTTCAATTAAGAATATACCCATTTTATGTATATAATGCGCAATAGAGAAAATCTAATTATGTTACATGTATTACTAAAGGATCGTTAATTTGAGGTTTAAATACTAAGAAAGACAGACTAAGATAAGAGCGTTGAGATGAGTCATTTAAACTATTTTTATAAAATGTTTAGAAAGTATTTAGTTTTACAAATAAGTATAACTACTTAAATTCCTGAAGACCTATATTATGTATTGTGCTTTAACCGTTTTCACGATATAAGGCAATATTTATAGCTAATATTTCAAAACGTCTGAATTTTCTGCTATTTAATCTATTAGTTATACTGCCAAATAACTTACAAAAATATAGGTACATCAGTGTTGAATAAGCTATCAGTCGCTTTATAAGACTTATCAGCCAGTCGTTCAGTATGGTATTTTAACACTGATTATTCCGTCCGTTATTTCTTAGTGCTAGTCAGTAATCAGTAATATAACAAGATGAGTCAAGTATTAACATTCGATGCGCACGCGCATGCTCTTCCTGTACGAGCCATGGTTGCTATGCTGCTATCAACATCCGACGTTGGTTATGTACAAATTATTAATATGAGAGAAACTAAATATAATATATATAAAATATTGGTAATAAATAGTCTATGAAATGAATAAATAGCTATTGGTATTATTTTTAAAGTAAAATAATGTTTCACCGATCAATCACAGCTTAAGAACAGCTCGGCATACATACCTGTAACAAAAAAAAAAAAACATCAATTAATAACATATATCTATACACGCAGAAAGTACAATATATCATCATCACTACATAGTATAAAACAAAGTCGCTTTCTCTGTCCCTATGTCCCTTTGTATGCTTAAATCTTTAAAATTACGCAACGGATTTAGATGCGGTTTTTTTAAATAGATAAGAGTGATTCAAGAGGAAGGTTTTAGTATATAATTTATTAGGTTTTAGACAAAGAGGGCGAAGCCGCGGGCGGTAAGCAAGTAACTATAGTAAAATAAAATCTAAATCATAAAATTATATAGTAATATTTTTTTTCCTTTCCCACGTCATCACCATCGAGCTTACGAAATAAACCTTTAAAAAATAAACTAATCTACATACAAATTGTACTCTAAAACTGCCCCATAAAACAACTCAAAACCAAAACGCATCTAACCATATTCAAACCACGTAGTCTTTCCATAAAGCAACACTCCCCAGATCCCACGGTCAGGTGTCACAAAAGATCGTAGTAAATTTAAATAACTGCATTGTAGTACTTTCCTAGCCATTGTATTTTGTGTAGGGCTAGATGAAATCCATCCCGAGGGAACCCCATGAATTAATGGTGACATAAATTGTTTTAATGTTAACGGTTTTTTTGGGTTGCGTTTGAAAGAACACGATTGGAGGGGAATGAGTGGTGATAAATATTTTAATATAGGTGTTGAGAATTTTTCATCGTCGTGATATAATCGTATAATTAATCTTGGAATAAATTTAAGAGATAAACACGTGAATAATATATGTATAATATGTAATTAATGTAACACGTATATTAATCTTAATAAAAATAAAACACTAGATGAAAGTCAGTTTTGCAAAGAAATAAGATAATATCGAAACACCCAAAAGAAATAGGAATCCCGTTTAGGATATAAGGTTAGAAATCCTACGAGTATCAAGTAGGTATTTTATGGATATTAATATTGGCATCCTTTCTTTTATATAGGTACATATAGTTTGGGGTTTCAGTAACGATTTATATATAAAGGCCTTTTTGTACCTACTAAATTCCGTCTTTTTAATCTATAGGTACCATTTATTTTAATATGTATGCTATAATATAACATTGTCCAGGGTTACACGTGTACTAAGTTTAAATATGAACCAAAATATTTAAGCAAGTATTTTGCCAGTGTACTTCTGTAATGCCATGATTTGCATAATGAACCTATCTGTACTATAAATCTTATCAAAATGTAAGTTTCTAATTGCATTACTCGGTTGTAAACGAGATACCTACTAGATAAACTGATCAAACTCAAACATTTATTCAATTAGACTTCTTCTAGAAGCACTTTTGAAACGTCATTACATATTTTTACCATTTACCACCGATTCGGAAAGCAGTATCTACGGAGAAGAACCGGCAAGAAACTCCATAGTTGCTCTTTTTAATCATGTCAGTAACGATCGATAACAAAGACTAATTTAGGTAGGTATATCGTCTAGATTCAAGTATTATTCTAAAAACTTGTTTCATACCTGCATATTTTTTTTATTCAAGTTAAAACCTGCATCATTAATCTCACCAACTATGTAGTAACATTATCAGTCAGACAAGTAACGTCCGCTACAACAAATTCAAAGTTTAACTGTTATTATAATTAATACAAAATCTTAATTCCCATCTACAGGTTACTATTATTAAAGTAATATAGAAATCCGTTGAAGCGATGAAAAGATAGGGTCAAATCCCCTGGGAGAACTTTAAGAAACCTATTGTATTCGGACTTATACCATAAAACAAGTCAACCCTTATAATTGTTGAAAGGACAATAGTAAACGTCTTAAGAAACGGTATTCTGTGTAAGAACCGCGTATTTGTTATGCTTCAGAATTAGCGGTAGCGAACGACTTGATAGTATCAAATATTAAGGGTGTAATGGGAATGCTCACGTAAAATGGAATTCGTTGTGCGGATAGTGTATTTGCTACGCTATAAAAATATAGAATATAACAGAGAGCTTTGTAGCTTCACAAGTGCGGGGACATTACGGAAATATTTATTCGTTGGTTAAGCAATGATGTTGTGTAACAAAGAAAAGTTGAGTGCTTGATATTTTCAAACGACCCGTATAACTTAAAGTACCCCTATGTAAGTTCCATGACCTCTGGAGTAAGGTGTATTTCTATGGGGGTAATCAACGAAGATCTTGACGGTTCAAGAATCTTGTTCCCATCAGAAATTACATGTGGGGCCTGCAGGTACATACACCACTAGTCTATAGAGTTTTTATATAAATAAAAGTTAAATGAGCTTTCTATACGTTTATTTAAATAAAAGGTGACCTTTAAGCTATCATGGTTTCAAGTTCAACCATTTCGACGAACGCCAAATCACTTCCAATAGCTCTTATCAATTAAAGCTTCATTTCACAATTTCCACTTCAATTATCAAGATTCCAAGAGAAATTACAATATAAATGATATATTTTTAGCCCAACCATGCCACCTCGAAAAGGTACAAAATATCCTTCAAATAGCAAGTGTTCATTTCAGTTTAGATATAACAGACTGACAAACAAACACTTTAAGATTTCGCATTAATATAAGTGGATCAGAAATTGCATTGGCTGTTACGTCACAAATGAACACCTCTATATGGCTATAGACGTATTTCCGCTAAATGGATGTAGGCAGCCATTTAGGGAGCGGTGTTGTAAGTCATAAGGGACCGTTTTTTAACATTTCTTTGATCATGTGAAAAATAAGTGGGATAAGAAGTTATGTAGGCACATGGTATTTGTTTGAGATCTATTAATAACAACAGAAGATATAACCTTTATTATTTATAGTGTAAATACGAGACCATGTCTAATATTTCTTGGTATAGATAGTCCTTTCAGAAATGCAGCAACTCACTTTTATCTACTAAAACATGTGTAGGTATACAGCCGAATAATTAGAACATACCATAATTTACAATACATAACAGATAAAGTTAAAATAAGTGTTCCCTTGAATATTAACATTGTAATTTATTTAATTCAAATACTATCATTGTTTCATTGTAGTTATAGCACAGAATACATAATAGTAGCTAAACGCTACAGAACGGACACTCTCCGCCTCCCGCCAAAATTAAACACTTACCTCACCCCGCACGATCAGTCTAAAAATGGTCCACATTTTTCTACAGGGACGATACGCAACGAAGATTGACAACATTAATCAAATTGACTTAAAGTAATTTTATTATTTTGGATTTGTGATTATCGTTTTTCGTAGAAAATGGTTAGATATTGTGCTGTTTACGTATGTATTTCATCAGAAAAACGCGAATTTTTTTTTACGCTAGTCAAAAATGTGCCAACCATAAACGTTAACACACACATTTGCAGTCTCTACAGTGTGACTGTCAAAACGATAATTTTGTATGGAGTGTCCGGGGTGTGGTTATAGAGTCGTTTCTAAGCATTTGAATTCAAACAAGCCATAAGGCGGCTTGCCTGGAATCAAACTAAAACTATAACTTATTATTATATTTAGAGCAGGGTTGCGGCTAGTAATCTATATACATATATAAAACTCAAAGGTGACTGATATAGTGATCTATCAACGCACAGCCCAAACCACTGGACGTATCGGGCTGAAATTTGGCATGCAGGTAGATGTTAGGACGTAGGCATCCGCTAAGAAAGGATTTCCCGAAATTCTTGCGGGAACGGGGAAAAACGGGGATGCACGTACAAAGTCGTGGGCGGAAGCTAGTTAAATGATAAATCGCTACCGCTCATGGCTCATACCGCGGGATTGGCTCTCACGCGGAGAAATGAACGTAATTAATTTGATTAATCGCAAGTGCCGTCTTTGAAGCATTCCTGTGATGAGTAACAGGAGATTTTTTAGGCCTCTAGTATCTTGTCCGTTGTATTGTACCATGGGTTATATAATGAGAGGAATTAATGGTATTTTTAGGCGCTGAAATTGATAGAATTAATTTAGATATTCCGCATGAACGAATTTTGATACTTGGTGGAGGTTAGTTAGCTTAATTAGTTGTACGAAATTGTGTGACCTACAAATGCATACAAAATAAATTATCGAATGACCTTATCTGCTTAAAATAAAATTAATTCGTGATTTCACTATTTGATAACCTTATTCAATTTTCTTTATAATAAAATTACTCCCTATCCGACTAGACGAACCATCGTTTTCTTTATAATATTAATAAGATTAACTCAATAGAATAAGCAAAAGATATATTAATAGATTCCTAGTAAATATGCTCATACGAATTCGTGGAACATTCCACGATTTTATCTTACCAAGATCACAAAACCACATGTTTTGACAAGAGATAATTATGCTGTACTGGGAATCCTTTACCTGAGTTAAAACAACGTTAGATAACCTTCAGGTAGCCATTCAGTCGTATTTTCGTGTAGTTAAGGACGCTATAACGTATTTTTACAAAAACACGCTGTTTTTCGGTACCATTTTAACTTAAAGCAATTACACGTGAGAACATAGTAATATCTTAATTTAAAGATAATATATTCAGCTCTACGTTCATCTTATAAAAATTGTACGACGTCATACAAAATTGTCGCTGAAATACGTTTTTTCCATCACAATAAACGCATAAAATGCAAAAAAATGGGGTCTAAAACGGTACCATTTTAGGAAAATTAAGAGCCTAATCTATCTTCTTAACTATATCTTATTGAGGGATATATAGTCCTTTATATATGGTGTAATTTTTATGAATCTAAATCAAAATTTTAATTCAATAATGAGCTAAATTAAAAATACTTGTCGATTTCTTCATACATTTTGTTCTCGCGGTTCGTCAGACCGCGCTCAGAAGCGCTCTTGGAAGGACGGGTGTATCGCTCCTCGTGCCAAAAATAAAAACGAAATAAAAAAGATTATTGTGCGTGCACTGTCTTTTTCGTGATTTGAAATATTTGATACTTTATAAGAGTAAACTGTATAAGTTTCATATTCCAATTATTTGTAATTTAAAATTATGTTTTAAAAATTACCTTGCCTGAGATCCTCTTTTTTATGGGTTGTTGAATAGATTGGTGGGGTAAAACAATTCAAGATGGCGTCGACGAAAATTTGGCTTTTTTTCGTGATGGGTGTCATTTTCATAGTTTTTGGGGTAGCTATTACCGAATATGAGGTCAAAACTGAAATCCAAGATGGCGCCGACGAAAATTGTACATCTTTTCGTCATGGGTGTCATTTTCATGGTTTTTGGGGTAGCTATTAACCAATATGAGGTCAAAACTAAAATCCAAGATGGCGCCGACGAAAAATTTGATATATTTTCGTCATGGTTGTCATTTTCATGGTTTTTGGGGTAGCTATTAACGAATAATAGGTCAAAACTATAATCCAAGATGGCGCTGACGAAAATTTGACTTTTTTTCGTGATGGGTGTCATTTTCATGGTTTTTGGGGTAGCTATTAACGAATATGAGGTCAAAATTATAATCCAAGATGGCGCCGACGAAAATTTTACATCTTTTCGTCATGGGTGTCATTTTCATGGTTTTTGGGGTAGCTATTAACGAATATGAGGTCAAAACTATAATCCAAGATGGCGCTGACGAAAATTTGACATTTTTCGTGATGGGTGTCATTTTCATGGTTTTTGGGGTAGCTATTAACGAATATGAGGTCAAAACTAAAATCCAAGATGGTCGTCGAATTTCAAGATCGCGTCATGGTAATACTGTCGCGTTATGGAGCAAGGCGGCGATTTTGGTATCTATGAATCTCGCCAAAGAAGTTTCACTCCTGACACGTTTTCTCGGCACACACGTTCTTTTTTATTTTATTCTCTTCGTTTAAATGTTTTAGATAAACTTTATTTTAAATAAAGTTTAGCGAATATATTTAAAGAATATATTTAAAGTTAATAATATCTGTCAGAATATTAACATGATTGCCACAGAGTTGCGTTTTATATTAAATTTCTAAATATGCATTTCAATGTTCTTTAAAATTGTTTTTTTTAAGACTTTCTACAAAACTGTGGTTGTTAACGTTTTTGTTATTTTATTTAAGTTTACTTTAAAGGAGTAAGAAAAATATACCTAATTATCGACGGTTACATAGGGGATTTGGTAATAGCTGTCTCAAGAACCTTGAAAATGACACCCATGCCGAAAAGATGTAAAAGTTTCGTCGACACGATCTTCGATTTTAGTTTTGACCTCATGTTGGTTAATAGCTACCCCAAAAACCATGAAAATGACACCCGTGTCGAAAAGATGTAAAATTTTCGTCGGCGCCATCTTGGATTTTAGTTTTGACCTCAAATTGGTTAATAGATACCCCAATAACCATGAAAATGACACCCATGACGAAAATATGTAAAATTTTCGTCGGCGCCATCTTGGATTTTAGTTTTGACCTCATATTGGTTAATAGCTACCCCAAAAACCATGAAAATGACACCCGTGACGAAATGATGTAAAATTTTCGTCGGCGCCATCTTCGATTTTAGTTTTGACCTCATATTGGTTAATAGCTACCCCAAAAACCATGAAAATGACACCCATGTCGAAAAGATGTAAAATTTTCGTCGGCGCCATCTTGGATTTTAGTTTTGACCTCATATTCGTTAATAGCTACCCCAATAACCATGAAAATGACACCCATGACGAAAATATGTAAAATTTTTGTCGGCGCCATCTTGGATTTTAGTTTTGACCTCATATTGGTTAATAGCTACCCCAAAAACCATGAAAATGACACCCGTGACGAAATGATGTCAAATTGTCGTCGGCGCCATTTTGGATTTTAGATTTGACCTCATATTGATTAATAGCTACTCCAACTCCTTGAAAATGACACCCATGACGAAAAGATTTCAAATTTTCGTCGGCGCCATCTTGGATTTTAGTTTTGACCTCATATTGGTTAATAGCTACCCCAAAAACCACCCACATTTGCAAATGTGTTTGCTACTTAGGAAAAGTTCAGATTTAAAGATATAAGTAGGTAATGTGACGAATTTAATTTATTTCATTCCGACTGTTTCTCGGAATAACATACATTTACTAAGAATTGCATACAATGCCGGGTTTAATATATTGCCGGTAACATAATAATATTATGTATGATAATAATTCTTAAAAAAGTATTTTATACATTTCTTAAAAAGCTTCGATATTGTATACAATAATACAATTCATATTCAAATTGTTGTAAAATAGTCACACTTTTTTAAGTTGGTTGAATACACTAAAATACTTATAAGGATCGTACCTACTAATAAAAGTAACAAAATGAATTTTTAAAGTTCCCAGTAATCTTCTGGAATCAATTTCAATAAAAATATAAAAAAAAAATAATATCAAGTATGAAGATGGTCTATAAAATGGAATGCGCTATGTTTACGTGAGCGTGATGTTCCCGCGAACCACGTGGCGACGTTAGATACCTAAATTTGAGTAACGCAGATTTGTGACAGCGTCCTTAATCGTTTTTCCCATGGACCGCCGACAGGGGTTCAAAAGAAAGAGAAATTAAATAAAGAAGTCCCCAGAAAAGGACGTTTTACATTTCATGGATTTTATGCCGAACGTGACTTTTAATAATAAAGCTTAACCATTAATTTAGCCCAAAATGTATTATTATTACCAAGAAACGTTGTACAATCGTTCACTGACGTATGTAATTAAATGTTTATAGATATTTTTTATTTATATATTAATTATCATATGCTTACTCCATATGAAAAGGTGCAAATGCACGAACTACAATCTAATGTATTCCCATTATGCTTTGCATACTTAATATTATTGTATGTTGCTTGATACAACTTGATCCTTTGTGTATCGAATGCGCGGTCCTTACATCGAGTATCGGTTATTGACGTGCGATTCCACGAACTAAATATTAAATGTATGAGCCGGTTGACTCATTCAAGATCATCTAAATATAAAATATTTTCGAATATAGCTATTTATTAGTTTTTGTATGTATTTTCCTCTTAAAACTGCTTTCTTGAAGTAAGATTTTATTAATCGTTTTCAACTCCGTTCAAAGCATTTTTGAAGAATAAATACCTAATTTATAGATAATAATAATTAATAACAAACTAAGACATACATAAAAAAATATTGCACGATGGTATAATAATCAGAAAAAAAAATCCATTTTACTGTCTTTAACAATCAACAACAAAGAATTCCCAGTACGATGTTCAGTAACATAATAAACAATTATATATTCTAAGAAAATTGAAATACTCATTACCAAGTAGAGATAGGATTATGTATCATACAAGGTTAAGTATGTTAAACATACAATATCTCATTACATAAAAAAACTAATACATTAGTATAAAAGTTGCACATTTCGAAAAAAAAAAATAATAATAATTAATTAAATACACTTACTGAATTTAACTTAATAATAATGAAAAAAAATCGTAACATTTATTAATAAATCTGTAAATCATACACATTTCCTAAGAAAATTAAATTATCAAAACCAATAAAATGATATATTGGAGTACATTAAAGTAATTTTAGCTTATTTTCTTCCCAGCATATTTAAATATATTAAAAGAAATTACTAAACAGTACTAAGAGGAAAAATTCGTTCACAATTCCTTATATCTAAAAACTATAACATACCTTTTCCAAATTAAATTGTACAAAAAGTACACCAAATTGAATAAAAACAATCATTAGAAAAAGCAACTAATCCACTGAACTTCAAAATCCTTCAAAGGCCGCCAACACAAAGGCGACTAATAAAATCTTGACTAAAACGGTACAATACGGCAGAATTGAAAGGCAATTCCATTGAAAGCCTAGGAAGTGTGGGACATACAGACTTTTTATTCTACCCGTGTTTTATGTTACCCTGGTAACTAACTTGTGGTTTCTTTATAATTTTACAAAGTTCAAACTATCGTAGGTTCGATTCTGTGAGAAATTAACGATTATTGGTGTGACGGGACATGTTACTGAATATTAATATGCGTGAAAATCGATTTGCGAAATTAATATACCTCATGGGAAGTGTCTGTATACTTGTATAGTTTAACTAACTGCGAAAACAGCAAAAAATATTTTAGTTGTCTAAGGGCCGATTTTTCAATGATTGGTTAAAAGTTAAAACTTATCCATCCAATAAAGTATTACACGATAATATTAAAATGTCACGTAAACTGTCAAATACGGGCAATTAGAATACGTTTTTAAAATGGTAGTTTTTTACATTATTCGACGAATAAGTTTTAACCAATGATTGAAAAATCAGCCAATAAGCGAATATGTACCGGTTATGCGACTGCTTTATTTTTAATTTGTACGGTAAACTAAACAATCAGACAGGAAATGAAAATTTAAATTATCAAAAAGCTTACGTAAGAAAAAATATATACGCCACATTTTTTACAAGTTGACTAGGGAGTAGATTGTGAAAGTGTACCTACATCGATAAAATAAAAATCATTGAAAAGAATTATAAATAAGACCAATAAAATAAACACAAAACTTAAAAAATATCACGAATTTCCGTTGTAAACCGGCACTGTGTTACAAAGATATGATAAATAATAAAAAGTCGTTAAACTCACCAAAGCAAACCAAATCCGTTCATTAAAAATAAAATATATTATTCTCAATCGTTGAACAAAAACACAACTCTAATACTATCCTCACTAAACTACAGTAAACACTAAACTAATTTGGACACAATGACTAGATATATAAAGATCGCACGGACACAACCGACACCGTCAACGGCTGAATCATAACTGACTCGACGAGGGTCAAGTTTTCGGAGAAAAAAAAACAACTGCAGGCAAAGCACCCATACGTTACGGCCGAGATGGTTTCGACAAAAAAGAACCCTAAATATTATCGCTCGTCAATAGTGCGTTTCTCAAATTGTATTTAAACGTTCTTCGAAAATAGTGAAAGAATATTTCAATTTGGAACATTTGTTTCGTTAATCAATTGATTCGATTACAGATGGTTGACACTTTTTAAATGGCACGCCAAATTGAATTTGGAACAAAAACGACGGCTTTGTCTATGCGAATTCGTAGTTTTTTCTTTTTGTCTATGTGTGGTTAGTGACTTTGTAAGTACGCCTAAGACATTGACAGTCACATTTCAAGGTAACGCCGTCCGATCATTGTACTCAATTTAATGACCCCGCTCAGAGTAGTTTTGAATATATAAATTATAAAAAGTTGTTCCTTGACAAATCAAATGACGTAATTCTTATTGATTGAAATACGTTATATATGTATTAGAAATTTGCTATGGACTATTTATGATTAAAAGCAATCTAGTAGTTAATATTTTGTTAATTAAATTTATTGAAAACGGACATGAAATGAAGGTACCTCAAGGTAATTTGAATTTGACCTCGGTCTATTTTATTCGCGTGTATGTTAGAAAAAATATATCATCTTGAATTATCGTTACGTTACGTAAGTACGAAACTATTTTTGGTAGTTTTGGCACTTATTAAAATTAATATATTATAATTTTACGTAGCAACAGAGCACTGAATGTTAAATTTATTTAATGGAATTTTACAATTTTATATTAGATGAATACATTTTTTTATATTAAAAATTGCATTAGGCTCTAGACATCAGATTTTAATAAATAAATTCATGACATTATCTAACGTTTAAAAGAGACAAAATGCTTATTTCATAAAATATATTTCGAGCTATTTTTAAACTTATTACCATATTTCATCTTTAAAAAGACTATAAATCTGAGAATTTTGAGCCACATTTTGAGAACCGCTGTCTCACACAGCTGCCGCTCGCACACATGTGCATTTCGGTGTGTGTGTATATATTGTATAGGGGTGTTTAATGCGTGGGGTGTCCCGTTTAATGATCATTGTTGTATTGATTTGATTATTATTATTACTATTTGTTCCGTGCAAGATAATGTACATTTTATACATAGTACCGTAATAAAATATTTTATTATCGGAAAATTTTAGTTTTCTACCTGCATCTTATTTTGCTACCTACTGTCATACAAATATTTAATACCAGAGTTTGTCAAGATGATTGGAAGTTTTTTTTACTTTTCCAACGAAAATGGGTCTGATATTAAGCATAATATAGATTATAGCTAAGGCTAGCATATAGACGTATATAATTTTCCCTACAAGTGAAGCCGCGGGTGCGAGCTAGTTCTCTATAATCCCATATGAAACTGAATGCTCTTTCAGGATGGTAATGCATCTGCTAATTCTTCTAGTTTTTTCTTGGGTAGCTATAAGATAGTTTGTCACATTATATTGGATGATATTCACTTCCTGTGTTTTTTATTTGTTACAGTTTTAGATGACTGTGTCGCATAATTTTAGATGACGAATCTTCTAATTTAGTTCTTGTACACACTGAAAACAGATATTACGTATATAAACAACTAGTAAATCAATAGCTTACGTACCTACAATCTACATAAGATACAGAACTAAATCTTATCAGTTTTGACGCCTTTGACAAACATACATACAAACTTCGCATTTATAATACTTACTTCAGTAGGTACTTAGACAGATGACGTCCGTCACAGAGCGTTAGGTGACGCTCTTTAAACTTTATATAAAAACTCAAAGGTTTCGCTTGTGGCATTTGAGTTATGAATCATGATGAAAAGTTGTTATTCCAATTCATTTCGGTTTGATTAATATGTCTGTCTGTCTATACCTAACGACATTTCGCTCGACTTAGGTTAAATACCAAGTTTTTATGTAATTATCTGATATAAATGTTTTAATACCTTTTATAGATCGGTATTTTTATTGAAGCACTATTATTCAGAGAATCCTGTATTTATACTTTTCTAAAACTACACTTTTTGTTACTAATACACTAATTATTTGTTTGTTTCACGTACTTTAAATATAATATAACTTAACATAAAACCTACTGCGTCTAAAAATTGTGTGTATAAATATTTTTTTGTAAATAAATAATTGATCATAGGCATATTGATCAATTTGGAAATACAAAAGCAGTAACTTACACGGGGAAACACTTAGATGACTAATTTATTTAATTTCCACATTATTAAAATGCTTGTGTAATATATATTAAACAAGTATTTAGCGACGTATGAATAAATATAAATGCTAAAAAACACAAAAGGTGAACGAATCTTTAAAATAATGCAAATTATCGTACATTGACGTTATGGAGGTGCGATTTTTACTTTAAATATAGATATTTACACAATCTATACTTTTGTTTAATTTACCAATATTTGCCCAATCATAAAATTTGGCATATAAAATAACGAACGTTTTAATTTTTTTGTTCAAAACAAGTTTAAGTAGGAGTCATTTGTATCAGATTTCATACGAAATAGTTTTAATTTTAAACAAACAGAATAAATATTTCGTTTTTATTAGAAGACGTAGAGATATATGTGTAGTACATAAACACTTAAAACTGTTATAAAACTCAGTCAGTAGATATTTTCCTGTAGAAACTTGAGATAAACATTCAAACTTTAAAGTTACCTATCCAAAAAGCATAAAAAACAGCTAATTAACTTCACAGTCCTCAATTAACACCGTCACCTACCAACTACGTTTTTTATCAAAAATTCGCAACTATGTAGTCAAAGATGTTTTCACAAGGAACTAACGAGAGATTTTAATGAGCGTCTTATGAGACTGTTTTAATGACACTGCCCAGTGCTGTGTGTAATTTATTTATACCACCTTGGCATATTTCGGAGGTTCGTATGAAAAGACGAGACGGGAAAGTAAAAAAAGTACGAGTTTTCAAAGAACTAAGTACGTAGTTAGTACCTACCTATGTTTTCTATTTCTTATTTCGTTTCCTTAACCTACTTATTCGTCTGTATACCTAGCTGTAGATATAATTTGAAATATTATGTTAAAACCTTTGCATACAAAACTTTTAGAAGCGAAAAATATTTTTGATAGAATTGTTCAAAAACAGGCTGTATTGAATTTTAATTACATCCTTCTTATTGAGTTGTATCTATTAATTATCTATCATATTTGAATTTGAATTTTACGATTCCGAATGCAAGTAATCTTATTACAATTTCAATTGCAACCTTTAGACCCTATTCATGGAAAAAATACTTCAATATAACATTTATTCTTCCCAAAACCACACGAATACTTAACATATAACCAAAAGCGTTAAACCAATAAACAACCGCGAATGTTTACAAGGCAAGCTCAAATTATAAATAGCCCATATTTCAAAAAGAGTTTCAGCTTAA